>JADHZB010002023.1:2539-70117 GCA_015657535.1 Nephromyces sp. MM_2019 | reverse complement strand
ATATATATATATATATATATATGTGTATGTATACTTCAATAAGTAGTAAAAATATATATTTCAACTATCTCTATATTATCTAGTTATATCGCCCATGCCCAGTAGGGCGTTACCATGAAACTGATGAATTTGGAGTACCTACTGGGAATTGTGTTCATGGACCTGGTGGTACATATAGTGACAGACCCGATGAATATTCTTATAGTGGTTATTGTGAGCTATATTATTATTGTCCTGTGGGATCAACAACTTCAACTCAATACCTTTGCAAGCAAGGTAATATCATAAAATCACTCAACTCAATTAAGATATAATGTGTATCTTTACATAATAATTTGTCCTATTTCAGGAAAATTATCTGCAAACAAAGCACAAGAGAGATGTGATATATGCAGGGGGCAGTTTTTATGTGTAAATTCATATCTTATGGACAGAATTATCGCTATGATAGGTCGTATACAAGGAACTCAAGAAACAAACGTTTTTGTTGATACTTATGTAGAAGAAGAACAAGCATTCTCCACAGTGTGTGAGAATGCTATTGCTGGTATGAATCGTAATTTTAATTGTGAGTATGGCAATCTTAATGGTTTTATTGTTCGCCATGCTGGTGAAAGATCCGCCAGTTATTTATGTCCAATTGGGTTGGTTTGCATTAAACTCTAGAAGCAAAAATTATGAATTTCATTATCTATCTTATGATTTCTTATTTTTGCATCTTTAGGAGTAAATAACATACGATTATCTAATCTAATTCTTTTTTTTATCTGTGTAGGAGCAAATAGTATACAATTATATATTCCATTCCTTTTCAGTTACAAATGCAATGAGGATTGGGGTATATCAGTGGTTACAAAATGCGAGCATTACCAAGACTGTTACTGGGGATCTCCAGATATACGTGCTTATACCTACCCCAATTGCACAGCAGGGTATTTCTATGACTTTGATTTACTTGGGTGTAGAGCGTGTCGACCTGGAAGTAGCTGTGAAAATGCATTAATAACAGATTGTGAAGAGGGTTATCTGTGTGATCAAAAGTCATCTAGAATGGTTAACAGGAGATTGGTTCCTTTAGGCACAACACGTATAGAAGGTAGTTCAAAAACAATGCCTTGCCCAGCAGGAACATACCAAAAAAGTATAGGAGAAAGAGACTGTGTACCATGCACTAAAGGGTTTGTTTATACAATGTTGTTTTAAGCGTATTTTAATCTCATCACTATATAAACTTATACATCCACATATATATATATATACAAAAGGTTCTATTGTCCTTATGAGAATCCTGAACGACAAATTTGTGGAGCTGGAACCTATTGTGATGTAGTTGGACTAGATGTAGCAAAAAAGTGTCCAATTGGTTATTATAACCCAGGCTTAGGTAGTGAGGAATGCTATGAATGCCCAGATGGTTTCCTATGTAATCAAATGGGCCTCACTGAAGCGGCGATATTATGCCCAGGAGGTAAGATATGTCATTCTATCACTCAACTCTACTTTGGTACATCAACTACACCTGATGAAGAGTATATTATTTGCCCAAAAGGATATTATTGCCCAGAAGTATGTAATTATTTTTATTAGGTCTTAACATACTCATACACACACCTCTTTAATTATAATCAGGGTACATCCGATACTATACCATGCCCAATTGGTACATTCTCAAATCAATTTAATCTAAAGTCTAGAGATGAATGTTCTGGGTGTACCGAGGGATATTATTGTGATCAACTTTCTCTTACAAGTCCAACGGGTCAATGTACCGAAGGTTATTATTGCCCCGTGAAATCAACTAATAGTAAAGCTAAAATGTGTGCCGAAAATTCTTATTGCCCTAAGGGGAGTTCATCACAAATTACTTGTGAAACAGGTAAGATAAACATAATATCCTAATATCACATACTATCAACCATATATACACGCCTTATTAAGGAACCTTCAATGTTGATCCACTACAATACGAATGTACTACTTGCCCGGATGGACGCTTATGTCAGTCATCAACTCTGACTTCACCTATTGTAATCTCAGCCTGTCCAATCAATTCATATTGTAAGGATAATAAGGTGCTAAGTTGTCCAACAGGCCGTTTTATCAATTTCTCAGGAGCTACAGATCAAGAATTCTGCCTCCAATGTCCTGCCAAATACACATGTGAACCTTCTACCCAAATACTATCAAATTGCCCCGTTGGCTACTATTGTATGGAAGGAGTAATAACTCAAGAAGGACAAATTATATGCCCAATTGGTCATTACTGTCCAATTAATTCACATATGCCTCATTTATGCCCCTTAGGTAAGATGTTTTTCCTTTTGAAAGAAGATGTATATCTACACACAGAATTTCTTAATAGGATATTACTGTTCACAAGAAGGTTTAACTAACCCAGAAAGCCCGTGTGCAAAAAATGATTGGTGCCCCCCAGGGACATACATCCCTACACACAGCTGCTCATCTATATCACCAGATACTCTACTTGAACCTCAAAAGAGTTATTATAAGAAGCTATGTCATGAGGATGAAATTGAACCAACACAAAACGTTCCATTGGTAAATATCCAAGGTATTTACAAACCTTCTGTCTCTCTCACTTAATCTAGTATTTACTATATACAAATTCTATACTCTCAGAAACATTTCAATGCCCAGATGGATTTACATGTGTCGATACTACCACAACACTGTGTGTTAAAAATCATTATTGCAAGGAAGGAATTAGTACAAGATGTCCTTCAGGAACATACTACCCTCTTACAGGTGGATCTGAACTGAGTCAATGTATCCCATGTCCCTCAGGTAATTAATAACAAACAACACATTTTTTATAGTTATATAGATATTCTATGAAATATTCTTATCAATAGGTTACACATGTGATAATCTTGGTACCTTAACTTTATGCCAAGAAGGTCAAAGCTGTACAAAAACATATGACTTACACACTGTAGAAGCATGTCCAGATGGTTACTATTGCCCTTCTGGTACCTTTTACCCCATCCTATGTAAACCTGGTCATATATGCACTAATGAAGGCTTACACACACAATCCAATTGTCCCGCGGGTCAATATTGTAACCAAGAACTCTCAGAAACGCCCGATTTATTTATTACTGAATCACTTGTTACAAAGTGGAACAACTATATATGCCCATTAGGTAATCAATTAGCTAAATATACTCTATAAATTCTTTTACATAAATCAAATATTATCAACTTATTGCTATTAGGTCACTATTGCTATGAAATGACGGACTATCCAATCGTATGCCCCCCAGGTTAGTATCTATGACAACAATAATTACACAACTATCCAAATATATAAACGCAAATTGTACTGAAATGACACATGTACATGTAGTATATAAAGTATATATATATATGTACTACATATTATATATATACTCCACCTATACTAAATATATTCTATATACTAGATATACACTAGATTTGTCTTATATACATCTATACTACATAAATTATATATATAACACAGGCTTCTTTAATCCAAATTATTCTACTGAGAGCAACAAAGGTTGTATAATATGCACAGCTGGTGAACATTGTTATGGTTTTGGTTTGAAAGAAACATCTGGTTTATGTGAAATAGGCTACCTATGCCCTGAGGGTTCTAAGGTAAAATTGACCTCTAACTTGCTTCGCAATGTTCATACTATACTTTACAGTTCAATCGAATAAAAATTTTCAAATTATACTTAAAAAATTTCATCTTATACTCGACAATTTTGATCTTAAACTTAACAATATTCATCTTATATTTAGCATTGTTCAATTTATATGTATCAAACTTCATCTTATACTTAACAAACTTAACTTTTACTCAAACATTATATACTCAACAATTTTAAACTTATACTTAATAATATTCATCTTGGATATATATAACAGACCAATAAAGGAGTTCCTTGTCCTATTGGATCATATTGCCCCGATCAAAATTCAAGATCATTTATTTGCAATGAAGGGTATAGTTAATTAGATAAATATATATATACATAATTTATATCAACATGATATATTCTTGAAATAGGTCTTATAACCCTTTTAAAGGCTCAAGGGATTGCTTTCCTTGCCCTCATGGATTTAAGTGTCCATACAATTCATCGCCAATTATAATTCAACCATTATATACATTTACACTGAGCATTGAATATATGGAATCGAATATTGAAAATAGTTTATTTAAAATACTCAATACATTGACCATCGAATATATGGATGACCAATTGATTTGTGAAGCTGGGAAATTTTGTGAAGTATATCCCTCTCAATCAGTTATTGATAAGACATATGATGAAAGTGAAACAAAGTTGACTTTGAAAGTTTTTGAGTTAGGATAAGAATTATACAAACATATCCTTATATTGATTGACACCAATATTTGATTTTATAGCTGTCCAGCTCCCTATTTCTGCCCAGAAAATTCACTGAGATATGAAATGTGTCCCTTTGGAAAACGAACAAATCAAGACTCTACAACTAATGATAATAGATGTCAAATGTGTCCAGAAGGATGGTCCTGTTTACAAGACCAAATGATAATGTGTCATAGTGGATTTAGATGTTTAGAAGGATCTTCTTCATATAGGCCTCAATCCTTAGAATTAGATAATGGTGACATGTGCCCTGCTGGAACATATTGCCCCAGTGGGACAAGCCTACACTTGAATTGTATCCCTGGTACCTTCACTAATAATGAAGGCTCAGCCACATGTGATGCATGCCCTGCTGGTTACTATTGCCCTGAAAGTAAATAGACCTTACACACATAAGTTTGAACTAAATTAATAACATACTTCTACTGAATCTTAGAAACTTCAAGCTTGACTAAGCAAGCTTGCCCAGCTGGCTCAATGTGCCCAGCCAACTCACCTGAACCCATTCTATGTAAACCTGGGACCTTTACAATGAATCTTGGCTCAATCGATTGCTTACCATGCCCACCAGGTAACTTAATCAATTTTCTTTACATAAATAAAAAATTCTAAGCTGTTAAATCCTTAAATTTAACATCAATTTTGATATTTCTATTATATATATTATTTTTATTATATAACTTATATTTTAAGCTTAAATAAATCACCTATACTCTATCCCTAAGTTTAAAACTATTGAGTTAACATTATATATTTCCTTAGGAAAAATTTGTTCTGAATATGGAACAATAGAACCATTAGATTGCCCCAACACATATTATTGTAAGGATTCATCAGGGCCTATAAAATGCCCCAACAATGCGTTCTGTACAGATGGAGCGGTAATACGAATCAAATAATACACATTTCCTTTTGAAGACTTGAATATAAACAAATTTATAATAATATTTGTGAATGAAACAACTTTCTTTCATTTTTCTTTTTATAATTAAATATATTCAGTCGAATCCTACATTTTGTACCTCTGGAAAATATTTTTCTGCTTCATCAAATAGCTGCCAAGATTGTCCAGCAGGAAATTATTGTGATGGTAGCGATTTGATTATCCCCTGTTCAAGTGGATTTTATTGTAGTACATCTTCTTACTTAAGTCAACCCACTGCTATAGTTGGTGGCTTATGTGGCAAGGGAGAATTCTGTCAAGAAGGTAATAGAAATTATTACAATTAGCAAATTTTAATCTTAACCAAAAACTATTTTTTGATTTAATTAATTGACAATTTACAAATGTATGTACACGTCTAAATTCCTTGATAATTAATCATTCTTACCTAATTATTAAGGCCATTCATATTGATCTTAGGCTTTACGGAACCCTCCCCATGCCCTATTGGAAAATATTCTGATGAATATGGTAACTCTTTGGTTCATTTATGCTGTAATTACATATTTTTTATTTAATTTTTTAAGGCGCAAGTGTGTGTAAGGATTGTGAACTTGGTTTTATTTGTACAAGAGATTCATCTCCTCAACTATGCCCCATTGGCCAATATTGTCCTACAATTGCTAAACCAGCACAAACGTGCCCAAGTGGGACATATGTAAGTTCTTCAGGTCTTACTGATATTTTTCAATGTTTGGCATGCCCATTGGGACAATATTGCACTTCTGGAACTATAAGTGGAAATTGTGGTGCTGGTCAATTATGCATGGGTGGATCAATGAGCGAATTACGTCAACTAAATATTGAAACTAATAAAATGTAAGTCAGAGAACCTTAATAAAACGTCATTGCTTAACCTATAGATACACACCTTTCCAGAATAAGCTGCCCAATTGGTAATTATTGCCCTTCTGGAGCGAAGGAGCCTACCCCTTGCCCCATTGGGTATACCAGAACTCAAGAAGGTGGCCAAAGTTTATCAGATTGTCAAATTTGTTCAGCTGGAAATTTCTGTGACTTAAAAGGAGGAGTTAGTAAATTTTTCCAGGGATTACCTTGCTTTTTAATTCTTGGTTTCATTTTAAGAAGTTCTTAATTCAAGCATATAATTTGACTTATTTCCAATCACCATTCCATTTTATTTCATTTTTTAATAGAATCCAAAAATATGTCCTCGAAACCACTATTGCTCTGAAGGAGCTACTGAGCCCCTAAAATGTCCAAAAGGATATTTTTCACTGATAGAAGGAATAACCAGCTCATCAGAGTGCCTAGACTGCTCAGTAAGCTTTTGCCTTAAGCATAGAGATTATAGAATCTAAAAATAATCATTTTACAGCTCTATGACACTACAAAATATGGATTAGACATAATGGCCCATTGTTATGAACCAGAAACTCCCCCACTTCCACAAGATTGTAGTCCTGGGGAGATACTCACAATGAAGAGTACGACTGAGACACCATTCTATGAACAAAGCTGTGTAACGTGTCCTCAAGGTATGTATCAACTTTCACTTCTCCATATCCACCATATAAAACTTCATATGCAAAACTCTATTAAGGTTTCTACTGTGATGGATTGTTAAGTTATCCCTGTGAGTTGGGATATTATTGTCCTGCTGGGAGTGAAAGCCCTAAGCTTTGTCCCAATGGTTCATTTTGTAATTTTCAAGTATTTGAGCCTTCTATGTGTCCGGAAGGGTACTGGTGTTCCTCTGAAATAAAGCTACCTACTCGATGCATTGCTGATGAAATTTGCATTCCTCAATCACATGAACCATCAAGTTGTTTGGAAACTGGAGACAAGGTATTTGATATAAAAGCAACAAAAATTCAAACATCATAAAATCTATACATTTGTCTTATAAGAAAATTTTTAATTGAAGCTTTCACTTTCATTTCAATATATTATGAATTATCAAATTGAATAAACACCTTTCATAAAAACAATTATAATATAGTTTTTCCTCGCTTTTCGGAAAAATATGACAAGATGTTACAATGAATTTTCGACTGATTGCTGTGAAAGTTGCCCACCAGGAAAAACATATAATTCAGAAATGATTGATAAGTGTGAAGTTTGCCCAGACGGATACTTTTGTGATGGTATCTACATATCTTTATTTGATGAATTTTGAATCGAAACTTAAGACTTGTTACGCTTACATAGATACCTTACGATTTGGACACTTGCCTAGACCCCAAGAAAGATTATATAATATCTGCCCCCAAGATCATTATTGCCCAAAAGGTTCTAGAGAGCCTATTACTTGTCCTTTTAACAGCTATACATTAGGTAGCGGAGCAACAGCTTTATCTGATTGCATCAAGTGTGCTACCAACGACTATGATGTCCATAAAGATAGCGTAAGTGATTGTTATGCAATTTAAATAACAATTTACACAATCCTATCCAAAATGTATATGATCTTTTTAAAACCAGAGTTTATGCCAGGATTGTGGAAACGATGCATTTTATAAGGAAGAAGGTTCAAACCGGTTTTGTCAGTGCTATGAATATGGCAAGAGATTTAATAGTATTGACAAGTCTTGTCAATGTCAAACATGGTATGTGGATTCTCTTTAATTATTCAACACATCAAATGTTTTAGTCTATTGGAGTCATCTGACTCGATTTATGGATTAAATTATTAAATGTAACGACCAAATTCTTTTTGATCAAAATACATCTAAAGGTCATTTGAAGAATCTCTTAATACTCTAGAGAATGACACATATGCCTTAAGGAATTCATCTTGTATTATACCAAGGCTTATTTCATGTAGATCCGGTCAAATACTTGATCACACTGGGGTGTGTAAGGATCGTTTTAACTGTGTTGATTCTTGTGCTAGTGGAAAGGGAAGGTATCTCAAATTACAAGGAATTTGTGAATGTGATGAAGTATTTCTTTTTGGTTCTGAGCCATTTAATCTTACCCGAAACAAGGTAAGGAGTGCTAATGGTGTGCACAGTTGACATCAATTCGTTTAATTTTTCATTTATATTATAATGATTCATTCTACCAAATTACCAACAAATACTTATTTAATTTAAACAGAAATTCTTATATTCCCGTTCTAATTACTCCAAAAACTTTATCAACAATGATCATATCGAGAATGAAATTGAACTGGCTCCTGACCTTCTTGTTATTGGCAACTTGAATAAACAAAACACTATAATTTGTTTAGTTGTTGATACTACATACACTTTTGAATATAACTTGGTTAATGATTTAAAATATAATAAAGCTTCACTCTTAAACTCAAACAAGAACTTTGACCCTAGTATACTTTTGGAATCGGAGCGAGATAATAGTAAAGTTATTAACTATGCATTTCAAGAAGCTGGTACTTATGTATTTGAGATCTTATCCTCGTCCGACAATTTAATTATCACTGCTGTACCTCAAGAAGTTTCTTGTTTGACTAACGAGTAGGTCAATTTATAATCCTAATTTCCTTATATCCTAATCTCTTAAACTCTTCTAGAATTATAATGCCAGTTAACAGTTACCATTTATCTACTCTGGGCATCCAAGCTAATCAAGAGGTCGCTTGGCAAAATCGAATAGGATTCACTTTTTCATTTTTAGCATTTTTTTTAATCATTTTTGTTGTGATCATAGTGCTAATAATTTTATTAAGTAGATTCTTTGATACTTTAGACAATTCATATATGACTGGTAATAAGCCACCTTTGTCACACTTTTTCAAAAAGGATAAAATTTTAGACACACAATTGTTGGGATCTACAAATAATAAATTCTTATTCATCTCGGACTTTACTCAGCATGGGTTGAAAGACTTAATTAATTTGGATTGGGTAACTCTTTAAATACCAAAAATGTTTTTATTTTTACACACTTCTGCTTTAATATAGGGTAACAATACAAAAGACAGAAAGATAGAATTAAACGGCAGAAGAATACTTTTTTCTGAAGACCATGAATTTCAAAATTTTCAAATTGTAAAGGTAACTTCTAAATCGAGATTCTCAATATTAAGGGATCCCAAATATGAATCTCTCATATAATGTAATAGGCTATCTCAGATATTTGGACACAACTTTCTACAATTATAGATAAATTTTGGACAAAATATGATCATGATGTCCTAAGTTCTGTTGTCTCAGTTAAGGATATGGTAGAAATTTAGATCTATGAATATTTTATCCCGACTTAGAATATATTTTTATATTGACTTTTTACAGCTCTCCAGGAGTTGGGAAAATAGAACCAAAAATGTGAATCAAATCGATAGACCAGAATTCCATCACGAATGGCTGAAAGAGCTCTATCATCTGATTAATCTCGAGTCGATCAAAAGCAACCTTCCACAATATAAAAAGAAAAATAGTCCAGATAATAAAGACAATGAAAATTACCTATGCCAACCTTTGAATAAACACATTGGGGAACCCGAAAGCCTTCGCTTAGGCTTTAGTCACTATTTTAATGTTTTAGAGACCAGATCTTTAGAAAATAAGCTTTCCAAAACAAGACAGGTAGATGTATTTAAATCCTACTAGTTAAGCCTTAATATTTTTGATAATTTTTGAAATAATAGTTAATTTATACCTTGAATATACACGCTCGTTTTAAACTTCTGGATTTCGATTATCCAATGGCAGGCAAACAACAAGGAAACAAGCTTATGTAAGGCTAATAAGGATAAATTTAAAACAAATGTTAAGCAGAACAAAAAGCTCCGTAGCTTAAGCAATGAAATTGACTACAGTATATCCGATTTCCGCTCAAGTATTTTACAATACTGTGATAATATAAGAGATCGATCTCTTCATACAATAAGGTTAATTCATGAATATACTAATTATATTACAACTCATATTATTTGAAAATTATTCTACCACATTAGTAAAATTTTGGATAAAAGCTCTTCTATGAACATTCAAGAGGTAGGAATTCAGATGTCATATGGCATTTATACCACATAAAAATTTTTTTTCACTTGCTTGAATAATTTCAGCAATCCTCGTATAGCTATAAGAATGTCAATCATCATTTAATGAGATTTGATGAGACCTTTACCAAGGAGCAAATCAAAATATTGGATAATTTGAATAATCAATTTGATTTAAAAGGATCAAAATACTTAGTAGATAACACAAAATTATTAAAAAAAAAATTGAATGTTTCTTTTGGCTCTCTTGGACTTTTACTCCTGAAACAAAACAAGGCCATTGTGGATAGCTACAAAAACTCTTCAAACTTAAGGTCAAACGTTGTTTTGAATACACTAGAGGACTGGAATTTATCAATTATTGTAATAGCTAAAAAAATGATATCGCAATACGAATCATTAATCCAAGAAATACTTAAAAAATTGGCTCCAAAAATGGGTCCAGACTATTATATCTCCGATTGTGAGGATATTCGTGACTTGAATAAACAACTAGACGTATTAAATGAACTTTGTGAAAAGAGGATCAGTATTCAAAAATCAATAAGTGAATATGAGACTCAACTTGTTGAAGATATTCAGCAAATGTCAAGCTCATTTATTGAAGACCAGATACAAAAACTGGTTAGTTTCAATTAACGTTATTTAATTTGACCTCGATTTTTATGACATTTTTCATTAAAACCCTAATTAGGAGCTGTATATGAGTGAAAAATTAGACATTTCTTTTGAAAAGTTTTCTGATATAATGTCATTGGAGTTAGGACTCGTTAAAAACATAGTCCGTAATAGTAAAAAATGCCCAGCAATTATAAATAACTTCAGCTGTAACATTGAGTCACCCAAGATAAGTCTGCAAGATGATGAAATTATGAAAATAATAGCTATACACACATCTGCAGTTGAAAAAGTGACTGTTAAAAGTGTCAATTTTATAAAGAAGGAGAGCAATATAGAAAATTCTTGGGATAAGTACGAATTTTATATTGGATTATATTGAATAAAATATATAAGCTTGAAATTGTTTTATTAATCTAGATATGAAACTGATGTTAAAGAATTCACAAATAAATCTAAAGTTATAATTGAAAATTTCCTAAAACAAGTATCCAATTTATTGACAAAAGATATGTCAATTAAAAAGAGTATAAAGCTACACTTAGCACAGGTTTTAGATCTTCAATAAAAGTGCACTCAAAGATAGCGAGTTTTGTTATAAACACTTTTATCAGATTGAAATTAAATTAAAAGCATTACGATTGTTTGGAAATGAAATACAATATTTCAGGTAAATAATCTTAAAGCAAGTGGCAAACTATTCTTTGCAGCTTTTTATATATGATAAAACTTCTCTCAGAGAAATAAAGAGCAAGAGCTTTCTAAAGCACTTTCTGAAAGTATTCAAACATGATGCTGAGGTAAATTTGAAAAATGTCGTTATCTAATTCTTATAAATAGCCTTAACAACTCATTATATGTAAAATTCGATTGATCAAGAATAAAGCACTAAAGGAGTTTAAAATGATGCAAAATTGGGTTGAAAGTCAAATAGACTATCAAATAAAGTGTATTGACTACGATACAAGAATATATTGGAGGGAACAATCAAGTCAACTCATTTCAAAATTAATAAATTTATCATATCATTCCAAAAATATATTGAAAGAGAGCAACCATAATATATTTGATACAATATTCAAAGTTGGTAGAAATGGAATTGACTTTTGGATCAACAAACTTAGTGTAAATGAAATTTTTTTAAATTGTTTGAAGCTAATAAACGTCTTAAATTTTCTTGTGCTGAAGGGTGACTTGAAGACATCATCTGATTTGAAAAATTTATCAACACCTACTGAACCAGCCAATGAAAACACATTGGAGGGAATTTCTCATGAAAAAAGCTATTTACCCAATATGTATTCTTATCAGCCTGATGCAAAAATATCAAGTTATGATAATATTGAGTATGAAACTTCCAACTTGTTTTCTGCCCTTCAATCTAGGCAATATAATAGTCTAAAAATGGTAGTATAAATTAATTTATATTAGTAAAGCCTATGAAAATTTCCATTTTAATTAATTTCAGTATGAAATAGATTCGAACTTAAAGCTAGATCTACGTGAAATGTTTTTGATTAAAGATAGAGAGCAATTTTTAATCAGTCTAACCGCTAACTTTGAAGTTTTGCAATTACCTTTTACTGATGTAAGGATTGGTAAACATAAAATTTGGAGCTAATTAACTTCTGTGTGAATGTAATTTTGATCAGCCTAAGCTTTCATCCGAAGTTACAAGCTACAGAAGCCTTGAAAGAAATGTGTTTCAAGTTTTGATGGATAATATTTACGAGGCAACAAAATCAGCCCAAATTCAATATATTACTAACAAAGAATATGATGAAGATATAAGATTTCAACAATATTCAGATTCTTTAGCTGGTCAATTACAAAAAGAAGTTAAAAAACATCTAGGATTTATCTATGAAATAGGTTTACATCAAAAAAAAAAATATTATGAGAACGAATTAAATCTAATAATGCTAGAAAGTGCTATCAAGCCTTGTGATGTTAGTAAATTAGCAAGAGTACAGATATTAGACTCTCTCGAAACCTTAGCCGATGTGATGCTCCTAAAAATAATTCAATTATCTCTTTTTCAGGAAATTCAAAAACAAATCAAAGAGTTGTATAATCGACATACAAACGAAAGCTTTAACTTAATTCACTTGGGCTCTAAGTTTGGGAAATTGTTTACAAGTAAATTAAGAAAAAATTGCTATTTACCTTTAGTGCCCTTCAAAATGAACTTTTAATGCCAACATGAATTGTGCAACTTTTATCTTTTAGGACTACTCTCATTACTTGATTATAGCAATAAGAGTCACGCAAGAAATATTATTTATAATGGTAAAAATTTTGAAAAGTAAAAATGTTATAGCCCGTGATTTTAAAAAATCTATCTGAAACTTACACAAAAACTCAAATGGTTAATATAATAAACAGACTTTTGGGCACAGTTAGCTTACTCGCACGCAGTTGACACGGCAGGGACTTCAATCTGCCAAAAAACACCAACATTCTTTTCACCTACAGTCTCAAATGTTCTAGAACACTACATGGTAAGTACCTACCTTTAACATTTTTTACTTAAATTACTTAGTTTCTATGTTCTTTAGAGATCTATGTCACTGGATGTTGACAATGCTGAAGAATTTGAAATAAATTCACATGAAACACATGAAAATGAAAGAAAATTCTCAATTCTTATAACTAAGGCATTAAAAAAAAAGTATATAATTGCTAAAATCACTTATCTATTAAAATTAACACTATATGTTATATCTCATAGCTCCTGCCACAACAGTAGAAACAATATTAGAAAAATTGATGTTTGGGACAAAAATGAGAGTCTAATCCAAAATGTTGATCTTCATCAAATTTCTAAAATCATTGAGGTTATTGATCTCAAATTTATTCATGTTTTCCATTCTTTCGAAAAATTTCAATATAAGATTTAAAAACTTGTATAACAAAATTGATTTTTTGTCAGAGCATGAACCAATTTAAAGCACCAATTATCTCTAAGATAGTTCAACCAAAAATTTTAATTGAAAAAGCCTCCGAATTGTATTCTGAGCCAAGATCATCAATACAATACGCAGATCTGTCAACTAAACAGCTGTAAGTATTTTATGAGATTCACATCATAATATATTAAGATATTTAAAAATATAATATAGTGAGCTCATAGAAAGCATCACCAATGTGGATATGTTATATAAAAGTATTCTTTCATCCGAATCAATTCATCAAATATGTGCGGAGCCTTTCATTAAAAATTTCCCTGACCTTGACAACAATGTTATTAAAAACATCGGCAAATCGGGCATGAATCAATTCATTGATGAGGTATATTAATAAGTAAATTTAGTTATCGATTTCAAGCTGAAGCAATTTGTTTACAATGTTATTATTTACAGCTAAATGATAGTGTTAAATCTTTGGGATCCAGATTATCAAAACTTTATTAAGGAGTTATATAAAATTCTTTAACCTTTACATAGGAATACTCTTTTACTGTGAGTCTTTATTTTTATCAACTCTAATTTTAAAACTTGTGGGTAAAACTTTCAATAAACTAGGCTATTTTCTGGATGTAATCAAGTTTAATAATTTTATTACATATTTCAATGTAATAGTTTCAGTTTTAATATAATAGAATTTGAAGGTAAGTTAGGTCCTCGTAGAGGTACCAAAAGTGGTTAATATCAAAATTTTTATAATCTCTCGAATTCAAAAATATCTCATGATAAAGAAATGTTGAGGGAATAAGTTATAAAATCATAGTTTATGATAACTGAAAAGAAAATTAATATATTAGCCATAGTTAGGGATATGTTTAGGAATCGATCGAGTACCATGCATGTAATTAGCTGAAGCTATGAAAAAATTATTCAAAGAATGTTTATGAAAATTTTATGAAACTTGATCGAGACAAGAGATAACTAAGAGCTGCTGCTGTGACGCTAATTAGAGTCACTATAGGCCTTTTCAGATCCAGTTTTGGATGAGTTATTTGAAGCATCTTCTTCTAAAATGATATAAATAAATGTGTTAGAGCTCATAAAAATGAGGGTTGGTCATCATGTGTACCTGGCATAGGCTTATCTGGCGTATTTTCGGTAGATTCCTCTGACTTCATTTTCTGTGTAAAATTTTTATAGAGCTCATTGGTGTAGTCGTAATGCGCCTTTAGTTGCATGAGCACAGATTCATCAGGGTTAATGGGGTCTAAGCTCATCTTTTTGAAAAATAATGCAATTAAAAGTAGATAAATATCTTTTTCAGTATTCAGTATTTAACTTACTGCTAAATTGACCAATTGGTTGGTCTGGCTAGTTGCTTGCCTAAGTTTTTCTCTTTCAGCTACTAATTGGCTAGATGATGTGTTACTAGTGTCTATTGCACCATTTTCACACATTTCGGAAATCATAAGCAGCTGGTTAACACCGTCTTGAACCTTTTTAAACAATTCTGCTCGCTTGTAGACAGTTTTACCACAATTTTTTAATTCCTCAAATACATCATTTATGATGTTTATATCAGCATTGTAATTATCATAAATCCAATCCTCAATTCTCATAAGCGTTTGGTCGATTTCATCCTGTTATATTTAAATAGTGTGAATTGAAGGACTAAATTCATCAGCTATGTATTAAAGATTTACCTTTTCATTAGCAGTAGAAAATTGTTGAAGTTCAGCTCTTAACCCATTTCTTAGATTGAATATTGAAGCCTCTAGCTCATTGAGTTTAGCTGAACGAAGTTCGCAAGCTTCATCATCTTTAGTCATCTCGATCTCAAATGTTTTGAAAAGCTTTATCTGTTCTTGGGTATAATTCCCTAGGTAAGTCTTAACTTCCATAGGTAGCAATTCTTTGACATATTTGGGAGGTGGAGTTTCTTGTTTACTATGAGAAAGAACAAAATAATTGAAATCCTGATTATAATTATGATCGAGAAAGCTTACGTCTTTTCCTTTTCTGGTGTCCCATTGGGTTCTTCCTCTGAATTCTGTGCTGTAGACTGCTCCTTAAATTCTGAATTTTCCGATTGTTCGGGTGAGGTTTGCTGATCTGACGTTGCAGATTCAGATGACTTCTGAGTTGTTGTTTCAGAATCATGCTGTTCAGCCTTTTTCATTGTATAAGCACTCATGAATTTAAATTGTCCATTCAAGTTAATAGCGATTTCTATTGTTATAGGTAATGGGCCATATGGAGGTGTTACCAAGCACATTCCTGACAGTAAAAGGAATAAATAATATAAGTTTCATAGAAAAAAGATACAAGATGAGATAATAGTTACCTAAATAATTGGGTGTGCCAGTAGGTAGGCTCTCTATATCTGTATAGTACGCCCTTACCAAAAGAGGTCCTTTAGAGTCAATGCGGACCTTCTGTTTCTTGTTAGTCCCCATGCCCTTTTGCATAAGGCTTGTGTGTTGGAAACTATAAATAAATAAAACTTCATTAAGTTATATATTTTATAAAACAAAGAAAAAGATTATACCTTGCAAGAGGGAATGCTTCTAATGGGTTGGATGAAAATTGTTCTGGAATGTGGTCTATTGAGCACCAACTCAAGCTAATTGGGTGATTGAGAATTTCATGGCATCCGTAGTCAATGACCTTGTAATGAACACTTAGCATGGCAGCCTGAAGCAATTGAGGAAGAGAAAAATAAGAAAATCGATGATAATTGTCATGCTTCCATAAAATCTTGGGAAAATTAATAAATCTATCTACCTGTAAAGCGCAGCCTCGGGCAACACATTCATCAGCACTGAGTGTTCGAGAAGGTTCATATCCAAAAAAGTTAGATATACAATTAATAACCCAAGGTATTCTGGTGCATCCTCCAACCATCTCAACAGATGTAATTTGTTCAATAGATAAGCCTGGCAATTATAGTAAAAGAATGAGTTAGCAAAAATTATCTAATAAAAGTTTAGTAATAATAGCAAATAATTATTACCACTAGTCGAAACAGCTTCTTCCATCAAAGTTTTGAACTTTGGAGTTATTTGTTGGCTACATAATTGGACAAATAGGTCCCTGGTGATCATCTCATTAATATCGTAATCTTCCATGAAGCATTCAAGGTAGCATGGGGCTTCAATATTAGCAGAAAGGATCTTCTTGATTTTCGAAACTTGCTCTTCGAGTCTTATAAAATTATAATAAGTAAGCTTCAGTTTTTCAATTTGAAAAAAATGAAATTTTAGGACTTACTTAAGCTTATGCTTCATGCTCTTGAGAGGGTTCAAACCTGTCTTTTTGCTGAAGGATTGGCATATATGTTTAACAATCAGTTCGTCCATATCTTTACCACCCAGTTTTCTTTCACTAACTTCAGACAAAATCTGAAATTAAAGATTTTAAGTGGTTATTTTAGTTTTCTAATATGAATTACTTGCTGAGGTATACCTTAAATCTTTCTTTTGTGAATTCCACGACACTTATAGAGGTGTTACAATGGCCCATGGCAACAAAAGCTACATAAACTGGTGTAGTGGTAGAAAAGTGTGACATACGATAGATGCCATAATCCAGTGCGGCTGATTTAAAAAATATGAGGAGTTTAGGTGTAAGCCGGTTTTACAGTTCTAAGTGTGTTTGACTCGGTGTGTCTTACTTGCAGTATGTTCACTAATTATTCGTAAACACTTCAGGTTTGCAATTTCAACAGCAGATAGTAATGCAGAGCGTTGAATATCAGTAAACCATCCAGGACACTATTTCAAAATAAAAGTGGATCAAGAGTTATTAACAGAAGAAAATGGTTTAAAATAGGCGTTTAATCTCAATGCTCTGCAATGGCTTACAGATATAACAAGTTGAGTTGGGTCACTCCCTATAAAATTCCTTGCGACTTTTACAAGGTAGCGTAGCAAGGTAGCCATAATTCGAGTGGCACTAAAAGTCTCAGTGTCTTCTTTATATTGTACCTATGATATAGCAATAAATATCCATTATATTTCACAGTCTTAGGTTATTAGATCTAATATACCTCGTAACCGGTCAATCCATACTCAGCTTTTTGTAGTGGGCATAGGGAATATTGCCCTGAAGATTCTTGGGCAATGCTATCATAAAACATTCCGAGGTAATTCTTTATATTACGACAAGTGTTATTGCAGTTAGACACTATCTGGGAGATCGGGTCATATTATTATATTGTATTTGTTACAAGGTTCATGTAAAAAAGAATTACCTGGGCCTGAGCATGATCGCCAATTAATCTTCGATCTTGTGTGAAGCTCAGTAAACTCCTAAATAATAACACAGCTATATCTCAAAGTCATAAAAACGGCAAATTAAAATCCCTTACGGTGTAATCCTCTCGCTAAGTTCGTTTCTAATGACTTGGACTGTTCCTTTTGAGATGGTAGCCATCACGCAGTTGCTTGAGCCAATGTCAATTCCTAGTAGCGCCATTTTTTGATTAATTTTATGTAAATACTTGTATTTAACAATAGAGCAATGACTGCCGTCCAGCAATTAATTATTAGAATAAAAGAGTAGATAGAGTGATATGACCTGATTAGGGTCAGATGTATGAATAAAATTCTATAGAGGATTGGGTGTCGTTTGAATGAGCAACAATTTTTAAAAATGAAAAGATTCCTTTTAATAATCCAACTCAGTTGAGAGGATTGAAATCTTAGGTTTGGGGATAAGATATCAAGAGATATATGATTAAGATTGGAGGAGGTTAGTTATATTTAAATCTACTAATAGAATGATTTAAAGCAAAAAAATTCAATGTTTAGAGCTGTATTGTTATAATCGATGTTGCTTTAAGCCTCATCAAAGTACATTAAATTTAAGATAACAAAATGAAATTAATTAATTTGAGTAATGGGGGAAAAACTGAATTTGGAAGATGTGCGTGCTGAAGTTGTTTATTATCTGTCTAAATAAAAAAGATTGTTATCAAAATTTAAGTTTTCAAATAGCAGGCGATTTGAGTGTATAGGAGTGATGTGAATAAACCAGGGGGGAATGCTATTTAAAAACGATATTCATTTTGTTTTTTAGTGTCAAATGATTATTACAGTTTTAAAAAATGCATCTACGCAACTTTTTTATGTCATCTTATTCTTAACACGTGATGCTTTTTTTCATTTGTTGATTTTTCAGATACTCAAATCAAAACAGTCGATTAATTAGTGTTAAAAATTTTTTTCACAGACTGGGTATTCGTCTATAATTTAGATCTAGTAACAAAAAATTATTTTTGTTTTGCCTTAGTTATATTTTTATTTTGTAATTACTTCTTAGTTAGATGTACAAGATCCTCAAGCTTTCTAGGACCTCTTCTCACCCACGTTTATTACAAAATATCAGAATTATTTGCTTCTAACCTTTAATTATTATTTGTTCAATAATCATCCATTTATTTTTGGAATAAATATTTATGAAACTCATATTCAGTGCTCTATATCATAGTCAGATGCATGTTTAAATTTAAATATTTGATTCAATTCGAGCATAAATATATTACATACATAGATACCTATTTGATACTTATGCTATAAAATAATGTATAATATTATATTAACTGAAATTGAATTATAATGAGTAACTAAATCTTCCTATAAAATTATTTCTCAAAAAGATTACAAAATGATATTAATTACGACGATTAAAAATTGCACTAATAAAAGGAAATTAATTTGAAAATATTAAAATAATTTAAGGTGGAATTGTACAAAGATAATTATGAAGCTTATTCTATATTATATTTCACGATATTAATCTTAATTGAATTGGCATTAGTTTCAATGTCTTTCTATTAAAATAAAATCTAGTACATTTTGAATTCATTTTCTTAAATCACAAATAAAGTTTTTCGTGGTGCTCTTTTATGTTAAACATAGTTAATTCCAATGTTTTGTACTTTATAATTTTGCGGATAAATTCCGGCTTAATGAGTTAGTATCAAACAAATTTATAGATTATACATGCTATAAAAAAGCAGTTTTCACAACATCCTTATAAAAATTTCTGGGTAAAATAATTTTGAAGATGAAATCAAAATCTGAAATTAAATTGATTCTTAATACTCAATAGATATCAATTCGGATGAAATTTACATAAAGGATGGCTCGGAAATAATGTAATACTTAAAACAAACAATCTTTAGTTCATATCATCGTCCTTGAGCTTAGTTTGGTGTCCCAGTTAGTCCTATTATCTATGTATGAAGAGACAGTTTCAAAATTATTGTTATTTTGATTTAAATTAGTCAACTAACCACTTAAGAGATTTAATAGGTCAAGAGAGCTAATAAGGTTCTCAAGCTGAACATAATGAGGAAATAAATAAAATGTAAACAAAAATTTTTGTTTACATACTCTTTAAACTCACTTTCAGATTTGCCAAGTAAACAAAGTCCCAATGATGTACTACAAAGGAACAAAGAAAGTTTAACTTTCTGATACTCATCTGAAGTTGCAAATCTGAAGGGTTCATAAATTATATAAAATGGTTCAGATTTGTTTTGCTCTTTGTTTTAAGGTTAAATTTTATATAGTAAAGAGCAAATATGTATCAGTTATTAAACTTACTAGTTTTAGCTTTAGTTTTAATTTTATTCTGGCTCGTAATGAAGATTGCCTTGAGTTCCTGGATCAAGAGTTAGTAGTATTTAGGTATAGAGCATTTGAAGAGCTAAATAAAACTGAAAAATTTACCTTTAGTGATTTGAGGCAAAAATCTTTGAAAGATAAGATTTGTTTGATATCAACGAGGCATATTTGATTTAGGATTGCATCCGAGAAAAAATCATAGTCCTGTGTAATATATAAAGTATAAATAATAAATACATTGAGCATAATTCTCAATTCATTTTTATGGACCTTAACTCAAATAAAACTTACATTATTAGAACTTAGAAGTAGTATATTGTCTATTGTTTCGTTAATGGACTCCGGTGGGCAAGATTCATCAAGAAAGGGCTGGAGAAGAATTATGAAAAGCTAACAAGAGCAGAATTATTGTATAAAAAGTGCCACTCACTCTACATGCAATGTCTAAATGACTGATTGTGAAATTCAAATCATCAGACCAGTTCCCATGACAGCTTCGAATGAGGTGTACGTAGCAATATCTAAGAACATAAATATTTTGGTGGTTATAAATGTTGCATGAAAAATAGTATTCAATACTATTTAGTTACATTAAATGTATGGCAGTGAATGAGTTTCGGAAATTAGCTTGGCGAGAGTTGGTGCAACAAATGTGTTTTATAGGTTCAGTCTCTTCCTCTGAGATAATCTGAGAAATAGAAAGTTAGGTTATAAGTGCAGACTGTTTTGGGGATTTGAGATTTTAGCTGACTTTATTCCACCAGGGATTGAAATTACCAATATACTTTTTCAAAACTCCACTATTTAGATCTCGAAAAAATATTTTGGATTCTTTGCCATTGAGGCTGTTTAGATCCAACTTATTTTCTGATTTAGTAAAAGTGTAATTTATTTGAGCTGTAGTTATAAGTATCTACCTCCATTATGCAATTCTTAAGTAATTACATTTACCTTTTGCCAGCTGGACAAGGTCTTCAATCCGATCTTCGTCTATGTCACTTTGTTCAGACTGGTTATCAACTTTATTTTCAGATAGGTCATCAAGATTAAGCTGATGGAATTTATTTAGAATTTTTTCAAACTCTTTTTTTTCGCCTATTGTTACTTTCTGGCTTTTAAGCGAGTCAAAAACTTGTTCCTTATTGAATTCATCAACACATCTAGTGCTGTGACTCTGGACAAAAATAATAATGAGAGTGATTCATAGTGAGTTTAATTAAGTAAATTATAGATTCTAGTTACCTTGTAGCAAGCGATTGAACAATATGGTACTTGGCATCGAGGGCAGGTGTATCGATGTGGAGACTGAAGACAACTGTGGAAAAAAGCAAGTGTTGTGGTATGTTTTATGTGATTTTGAGTACTATTGTTTAATTCAGGTATGAGTTCAAATGCAGTTGAATAAGATATGAATCTAAAAGATTGCTTAAATTTACATAAAGTAATAAAAATGAAATATCTGTACTTACATTTTACAGGTAGTTAAAGGGTTGTTATGATTAAACATAGTTCACATCTCAATATGATATCATTTCTGTCCTAGAGATTGCTTTCTTAAGGATTTAAATTAATTTCTGACTGTTAAAAAATGAATAGTGTGATAGA
This sequence comes from Nephromyces sp. MM_2019, assembly GCA_015657535.1. NCBI lineage: Eukaryota > Apicomplexa > Aconoidasida > Nephromycida > Nephromyces > Nephromyces sp. MM_2019. The sequence continues at coordinate 48,083 of JADHZB010002023.1, read as the reverse complement.
GTATTACACACAGATATAGAGTTTTCGAGTCAATCTGTATGTGTAAACATAAATGCTGAATTGTTTGTAAAGGAAGTGGTTAAGTTAAATCTAATATTGTGTAAGGAATAACTATCTAATCCACACGTTGCCTGCCTATTATGCAGATGATTAGCTATATTGTGTATTTATGTCAAATGTTTCATTAGCCCAGGTCTGCTGAAGCTGAGATAGAGGTGTAGTGTAGCAGAGCCTGTAATTAGGAAGCTCTTTTATTATTGCAAGAGTCATAAAAGTTACAGTGGGAGGAGATTATTAAGTTATTGGATGGGATGGCATATAATTAATATATATAGTATGTAATAATTCAGGCACTACCATAAATAAAATAAGTCAAATTAAAAACTCAAAAAGTTATTTTATTCTGCTTGTAATGTCTAAAATGCTTAAAATAGTGTTTTATTCATTCTCTGATTGAGGCAAGTAAGGCAATATTTAGCCAATTATTAAGGTATAAAGCTACCAAAAGATTTTTACAAGCTTGCTAATAATATTTGGTTAGATTATCAATAGATTGGGTTATGTAAGGTAAATTTAAAGAGCATTTGCTCAACTTGGGATTAATGTCTAGCACAAGTTAACATAATATCCATCACACTTTCTCTTATTATTTCAACTATTGAATTTTAGTGAGCTCATATACTTAAGTTGACCACTTCAGGTTTAAAATAGCATGTGTTTAATTAACTGATATAAATACTTATTCATAAAAAATCTACAGTTTCATTCCAACTATATGTAATCTTCTATATATCTATAATCGAATTTTATTGCCTTATTATAATTCCTCCCTCTGACATAATTTGAATATATAAAACTGCAATTTATATTTTATTATGATTTCCTACTATTTAGAATTCTAATAAAAGGCTTATGTAATGTTCATGTATGCATAATGTATATAAATTTCTTGACAAATGCAACATCTAAACGTATCTTAAACTATAACATAGCCTAAGCATAACTCTAGAGCGGTCATGGCTCAAATTCCATGGAGCATCTTATCACAGAAATCCCTGTCTATTGAAGACACAGTGGATACGCTTCGAACGTGTATTGAAGGTAAAATACTCTGAATATTCACAGGCTATATAAAAGTACTAAACATCACTGAATACCTTTAGAACTGGATACTTTAAAATTTGTTTTGAATTACGAGATTATTACTGATGCCACACAGTTACTATGAAATACTAACCCTACAAAATAACTATTGCTTTATGAATACTTATTTATTCAACTAAAACGTTTCTTTTTAATCAGAAATCAGAATACATATAAGCAGCAATGAATATCGAATGACCACACCATTAATACAGATCATCACTGCCCTGCAAAATTGTAATTCAGAATCTCATTTTAAACTTATTAAAGCCAAGTAAATTGAATATTTTTCATTTTCTATTTTTAACAAAAATATTTGATTATTAAAAAATTTATGTTCAGAGGAACTGTCCAAATTCATCCTTATTTTATTGCCGACCTTAGAAAAGGGATATGTACCTTCTTGACTAAATATCTAAACAGGTTTACTTTTGAATAAAAAAAAATTGTAATTATGGTTATATTTACATAAATGTTTTAATTATATTGCTTCAATTTCAAAGGTTTATCCCTGAGTTTAAAGGTATGTGGATTGGATTCAAAAATTACAATCCTGTTCAAAATACTGGTCAGACTTCTGACGCGGAACCGCTTGGTTTCATCAACCTCGACATAATAATCGAATGCCTTGTTCTTTCTCCCCTCCCCAATAGCTTTATAGGTATTGATAATGCTCAGAATTAATATGTTAATTGATTATTGGATGGGTTTTATTGGTATTTTATATATAATTCTTTTTAGTGGGTACAGTTACTCAAACCCGACCTGGGTTTATTGGTTTACTTGTGTATGGTTTCTTCAATGCAACCATTAGGAGGCAATATATCCCTCCTGAATTTGTTTATACAAAGGTAATAGTTAAAAAGATCTACAAAAATATTTGGTTTCATACTTAATATATAATACCTAATACATTGTCTTTATTAATCAATAGGAAGGATATCAGAATACTTCATCAGATAAAAATATAGTTGAAAATAGCGACATTAAGTTCAAAATAATAAGGTATGATAAATATATATATATATGTATATTTAGTTTTAATAGTCATATACGGTGAAGCCCTAATATCATTCTAGGTTGAATTCGATTGATTGAGTAATAATTATATCAAAACATAAGGTACCAAATTTCTATTAATTTATTTTAGGTTACAGTGCTCACCAAATGGTGATCTCCATTCTATATCCGGATCTATTCTAGATACTACCAAAACTGGTAATACGAGATAAGATCTGTCTTGATATAAAGTAAGTTTTATAACTTTAAACTTCTAGGTATCATTTCAAAAGCAAATGAGAGCCCTAAAAGACACAAAAAAGCTCCAAAGCATGGAGGAGAGATTTGAAAAGAAAATTTAAAGATTGAAATGTTTTGGAAAATACAATTTTATCAATATCTGATACATTTTGAAACAAAATCTAATAACTAAAATTTATAAACTGAAATTTTTTCATTTGCATAATGAATAAAAATTATCTTATAGATTTCTATCCCTATGGAATCGGTATATAAATCTCAAGGGTTTACATAAATAACTTAAATTATCAAATGTAGTTGTGACTATGACAATTATTGGATAGATTTATGAATAATATGAAGAGGTTATTCTATTAAAATTATTTGTTCGTATGATAATTGTAAAGATAAGCGTTCAAGAATGTTAAAGCAAAATCTATATAACCTTAATATTTACCATGTGATTTCTAATGTAGCTCCATCCTTGAACGTTATTTATCTTGAATTATCATACCGAGCTTTTTAGCATAAATCTTATCGAGCGTTTTAGTATGTGTATCGAGAATTTTTTGCAGCTGTGTCTTCAATTGGGGAAATGAAGATTTTAAGTAAAGATCAAGTTTTATTAATCTGTCTTAAGTCAATTTCCTTACGAGTGCTTTCTTCAAATCGTCCTTGGAAATCAATTTATCTTTTTCATTTGTTTTAAGATCCTCTTGGGTGGTTCTTTTAATATTCCTACAAATTGGAAAGAAGTATTATTAATTGAATTCGAACATGTTTATTTTGGGTTTGAGACCTCATTTTTATCTTATATGATTCGAGGACATCCTTTACTTCTCGTTTGAGGGCATTTCTATTAAAGAGTGAATATTTTAAACAAATTAGTTTGCGAAACAATATGGAATGTATGAAAAACCTTGTTTCATCAGTTAGAGGTGGTATGGAAACCAGGATTGACCTTTAATAAATTAAAATGTGTAAAGTTATAGTCAGTGATGGTAATGTTTTCTAAACTAAATTATCACTTGGGATCGCGGTCTGAAAATTGCCAAAGATTGGATTGGATTATTGATTTTCGAATATTTGGCAATGCATTCAAATCCCGAGGGACAATTTCAGCAGTGTGACGATTTACATATTGGATGGATGCAAGTTTTTTTAGTATTATATTAGCACCATAATGAGAGATCTTGAGTCCTTCTAAGGTTTGCGTTGATATCTTACAAAAGTATAGGCAAAGTAATATTACAGATTACAACTTTTAAGGATCAAATAATTTAGTAAACTTAATTGAAAATTATTTCAAGAATTATTACTATAAATATTCATAAAGAATTTTGATTTTTGACACATTAATTGGAGCAAAAATTTCTCCGGTTTTTGTGAAGGTTACCTGATCTGTTTGAAAGGAGTTTAATTTTTCCTTGAAATTTTCTGTAACTTCATAAAGGTGTGATTCTAGCTCAAGTTTCCATGGAAAATCATTGCTTTTATGAGTAGATAAATTCAAGACTCTTGTAAACGATTTCGTATGAGTTAAATAACTTGAGCATGCAGGGAAGTGGAATATATTCGAAGTTCTCAGTTCATAAGGAAGCACTCCTATGATAATGAAAAGGTAATTGAGTATCGTTGTTAGAACAAACTGATTCTCAAGCATTCTTGCTTAACATGAGTAGCAAGAGTTGTCAGGGGATTCTAAATCTCTCTGAGACTAAAGGATGTTATCAGTATATTGAAGTGAGAATAAAAGAAAATTAGTTATGAGAGAATTTTTTAGAAAATTTTGTTGGTATGACTTGTTTAAACAGAGGACTGGAGCAAAATTTTGTGAAATATGATTTATTTATATGAATGTAAGCTTACATATATATTGGTTAAATGTCATGTGTGTCAAACGCTATTTATGTGTCAAGCTACATCTATAAAATGTATTGAACAATTTTGCTTACTATTCAATTTCAATTCTTATAATTTTAAAGGCTTTGAGTTGAATCTTAAGGAAGTTATTTTTCTTCTTATTTGATAAGCCTTTTGTTTATATATTTGTATAAAATAAATTAAAATTTCGAATTTGTATATATAAGAATGATTTGTAATCTGCCCCAATAAAGCAATTGGGATGTAAGATAACCAGTAATCAAACTCAATACACAAGTTGTTAGTTACCAAAGATCCTTATAACAACAACCTTGGATTATTTTAAAACTAACAAAATTGTTATGAATACTTTTACTTATATTAGATATACCAACAAATTCAGAAATGCTTAACATATTTCAATTTGAAATTTAAATAATAGCTAATGTCTTTTTAGAACCTCTAAAAAATAATTTAATCAAATGTATTGATAAGAACACTTGTCAATAAGTTACTATTCAGCTAATGATTTAAAACAACAATTTAATTCTTGATGAGGCTATTGATGTAATTTAAGACACCTATCTAAGATATAATTTTAACAAAGCAATAGATAAGGAGAAATAAGACATCTATACTTGCAAAAGAATTTTTAACTGATATATATTGCATTTATTAAAATAAATAAGGTGGTACAGAACATTTTCTATACTTTTATGGAAGTTCATTTTGAAGATTTTTAAGTCTCGATTTCAAAAGTATTGATTCTTAAGTGGTACTGCAATGATCAATAAGCAAGGGAATGATAATCAAGATATAAATTCATGGAATTGCGATTCCTTAATCAAAAAGCGAGAATTTAAGCCAAAAAAGAATTATCTCACGTCTAGTTCGCGACGTGAAAACATTCTCAAAATTCAAAAGGAAAGGCGAAATGAACTACTTAAAGAAAAGCGAACATTAGAGCAATTACACTTGGATGAGATACTTCAAGAACAACAAAGTGGTACTGTATCACGTTTTCAAGAACCAAGTAATCCTTTAGGTAAACCTAATGACCTAAAAAGGCATAAAAGAAAGGATAGGAGAAAGGCACCCTCTGATCGTAAAGAAGTAGGTTGAATTATAATTTCACAGATATTTTTAAGCCCCAACTACTGTTCCATCATTTGATTATATCCCTTTGTTTAATTGATATGATTTTAATTTTTAGATCACAAGCAAAGACCCGAGACCAAACCTGTTTTCAGAGCAGCTAGTTGTATATGACTGGATGATTGAAATTCCACAAGATTTGTATTATAACTGGCTCTATTGTGTTAGACCCGAGGGTGTTCGCTGTTTGCTTACCATTTATAATAATTATGCCATCTCTCGGGATAAACATGGCCTTCGTATAGAAGGTTTTGCCTGTGACTTATCACACAATGGCTTAACATTAGTAGAGGCTATTTACAACTTCAATTTTAAAACTTACTTCCTACTTGATGCTTTATTTTGGAACGACTGTGACTTGTCCGAATCAACTACAGAATGTAGGCAATTTTTTCTCAGCTCCAGGTGGCTTGTTATGACACCTTAATTAAAAATTTTTTTATCACATATATTTATTCACACTAGATATCAAGAATTCGAAGATTTAATTATGTATGGGCAAGATAATGACCCTATTTATTTCCAATATATTGAACACAAGGATTGCAATTACGACAACCTTTTATACGATTATAACAAGTAATATATCTTCACTTTAGAAAATAATTAAAATTTTGGTATTATTTCTTTGAATATCCTTCCTATAGAAAACACCAATATCCGACGGATTCTATTCTTTTCATACACAAGGAAGGACATTACTTACCAGGGTTTAACCCACTTTGGCTTTGCTGGAGAGATTCTAATTTAAGGTTGGATCAGATATTTATTTTATAGTAATAGAGACGTGCTTATCACGAAATATTTTCATTTTCAGCCGCTTTAATATTGACACTACTGATGAAAATAAATCTAATTTACAAACAATATGTCTTGAATTACTTGAAAATGGAGATCTTAGGACAGCAGGTTAAATCATAAGTAATGTAATTGAAAAATATACTTTATAAACATGCATTATTAAATTCTAGACATGATTATAGTTGGAAACGTTGGATCCTATTACTGGAAGCCCTCAAGGAAGTCACTTGTGAAGTAATCTTGCTTTTTAGCTTCCTTTGCTAAAGTCTACTTCCCTTATGTATTATTTTTTATAAACCAGAGCTGTCATAGAAGGTATAGATTTTGAATCAAATGAGTTGATAGGTTTAAAATTATGTGGTAAACCTTTCCCCGCGAGAAGTTTTGCTGAACCTTTCAATAGAATAGTACATCAACACATTCAAAGACTCCCTAACCCACCTATCACATTTGACCTTATCCTTAAATGGTTGTTAACTCAAGCTTAATTAATATTAAAATAGACTATTTTACAATGTTTTGACTTAATTGTTCATTAAACGAGATTCAAAATTTTAAAAAATAAACTTAAAAATCCCTATATACATTTTTACAAACTTCTTTTGGCTTTTTTAAAATCAAATTCTAATAAAAGCTATTTCCTTGGTTTAAAGTTTTGTCATATATAATATACATCTGTTAAGTAATTATAAATTTATCAATGGTTTCTAGTGAAACCTGGGAATCATGAAACACATTATTCGAAGAGCTCAAGTTGTGATAAAAAATTGAAAAGAATCAATCTTAATTAACCTACTAAATTAAGTAATTTATTCCTTGCTCTTTTTTGATTTTTTGGGGAGTAGCACAGCGTGTACATTTGGTATAACACCACCGCTAGCTATTGTAACCCCACCGAGGAATTTACTTAATTCTTCGTCATTCTTTACAGCTAATTGAATATGTCTTGGGATGATACGTGTTTTTTTGTGGTCACGAGCAGCATTTCCTGCCAACTCTAAAATTTCAGCACATAAGTACTCCAAAACAGCACCAAGATAAACTGGGGCTCCAGCTCCTACTCGCTTAGCATATCGACCCTTTTTAAGGTATCTGCCAATACGTCCTACTGGAAATTGTAAACCAGCTTTAACAGACTTAGAAGTGCTTTTAGTAGACTTCTTTCTACCACCTTTTGCTTTAGAAGACATTTTTATTATAAAGAAGAAAGTAAATGATGAAGAACAAAATATAATAAAAGTTGAAATTGAAATTTTTCAAGGAAATATATGATTTGTGAAAATTAAAAATTTTCTTTTCTTTCAATAAAAAGTTGAATTTTTTTTTGTAAGGGGGGATAAAGATCATGTTTTTGTGCAACTAGCCATAAAGTTAGACAACACTAGTCAATATAAGACATGACTTAAAGTTAAGGCTGGAGACATTCTACATATTCAGAATATGGCAAAAACTCTTTTGTTTTTTTATTGTTACTTATCTCCATGCATAAACCCTCTGCATTTAGTAATTGGAATTTAAGAACACACACTATTTCAATTATCTCGACATGCAATTTAATTAAGACAGCTACTTAACTTTCCACAGCTTAATGCCTATCGTAAACAGTTTCATGCACACAATGTGATCAAGACAACAAAAGTAAGCATCAGTGGCTTATTTTATTGCTCTCTATAATACCAATCAAAAAGGATCTAAAACTCTTTGATCAAAAGCTCATAAAGTTAAAGCTCAAAATTGCTTTTCTTTTTAAAACAATGCTTTACACAATTGAATTTTATATATAAAGTTTATAACTTAAAAGGAGGAATTCAAAATCCCTTTTATATAGGCACCTTGATTTGTTTTTGAAGATACTCTTAAAGCTACAATAATAAAAAGGTTCTAAAATTAAATCATAAGATTAATGAAAGCAAGTTTTCAATTTAACAAAGTTTTACTTATGTACACTTAACGCTTTAAATGCACTGATAGTAAAAACTAGGAAACAGTAAAGAGATACTTAAAATAAACTCGGATTAAAAAAACTACCTATTATTGATTAAATATTGAGCAATGATTTTTCAATGTTTGAAGAACCATTATGTTAAAAATGTAACTTTATATATTTTTTTTACCGATTGATTGTAATAAATTGTTTCTTGATAAAACCCATTAATTGTAATATGACAAACAAAAGCTAAGAATTAAACAGCTTATTGATAGGTTCTAGGATAAATATTCAGCATTATTATATTCATAAAATTGTCCTGTAACAAAGTATTTGTGATGGATATTAAGGCTTTCAACTTATAACAAGCCTCCTGGAAACCTTGAATGTAACTATTTTTGAAAACATCATAATTAAGTAATACTAGCACAATTATGGAGATAGATGATGACCCTATAATCCAACAAAATGTAAGTTAAAGTGACAAACTCTACTTAGAAGCTTCTTTTTGTATTAATTGAGAAATATGCCACTAAACTGGATACTATTCTCCAGCCCAACAAATCGGAAGATGTTGATGCCCTTAAACTAAAATTAGCAACCAAAATAAAATTTGAAGAAAGTCTTCTTTTTACTCGAAAATTGACTACAAAGCACGACTTTAAGGATGTAGTCAAAAATTTAACTCTCGATGATATCTCCAATTATGCAGAAAGGTATGAAAATTACAAAATTTCTACATAGAACACCTAATGAATAATTGTATTATAGGATATCTGGGTCCACAGTAGCTCCTCCAGAAACCAATAACATCTATGACCCAGTACAACATCAATCTATTTACCCAAATTATCATTTTCTAAATTTTGTTTCTTTTGAAGAAATGTTACAATCACGATTATGGGACATAATCTCGTGGAAAAACGTATGTTTCCCCCCAATGATCGAACTTGTCGAAAACTATGATACAAAGGAAGTAGAAATGCTATTAACCTGTTCAACCAAAGAATCAAATCTATATTTCAAAATTGATGAGGGGCCTTTCATTTTATATAAACCTTGTAATAAGTATATTTTCAATTCCGGGAAGCATATTATTCAAGCCTACGCAGAGAAACAAAACTATAAGAACTCTAAAATGATTTTTAAACACTTTTTATCAGGTCAAAAGAATTATTAAAGTAATTTTATTAATAATTTGAATTTCAAATTGATTTTATCCAAAACCATTACATTAGCACAATTGCACTAAATAGTGTGGCATATAAGATCACTTTTTGGGAGTTAAGATTAATGGTCTTCCCTGGTAATTTCAGATTTTCTAACCATACTAGACTAAAATCTATATTATATACCCACCTCTGAAAATATATGTATTTAAATGAAAATATTTACTTCATATAGCTAATTTATTTTTAACCATTATCAAGTTTATCTAAAACTGAATATATATCCAAGTTTACTCAAAATTAGTTAAATTTGAATTTATTATTACTCAATCATCTGATGATTTGTGTTCAACTTCAAGATTAACTTGAAACCTAACTTTTTCAAAACAAACATGGCCATATTCCGAATAAAGTAATATCAATGATTTATGGGATAATTACTTGTCCAACTAGTTTAGCAGGCATGTGCCCCTTTAGTAATATTATCAATACCAACTGATTCCAGTTCAGCAAGAATGATAATTTTCCTAAACAATTAATTTTACTTTAGCAAAATGATTTAAACAAAAATATTGGAGAAAGATATTAACAGTATCTTTTTTTAAAAAGTCACAATAAGCGAAGCATATTTTGTTTGAGTCTTTAAAGATTTTGATTTTAATTATACTTAATATGGGATGGATATATGTGGTTATAGTGATAGAAAGATAAGGTATTAGCAACTTTATGTTTATCGCTAATTGAAAAAATTACTAGACCATATATGTTCGTAAACATATGTGAAAATGATAACATTGAATAATGTCTTATGAAAATAACGCTTATTATAAAGCTACTCACATTCGGTTGCTTTAATTAAATTTTTAGAATAAATTCTTTCCATGTCTTAGCCCCGAATTTAAGTATATATGCTACCTCTCATTATTTCTGCATGTAACTGAAAATTGAAGCTTAAATTCAATTGAAAATTATATTACAACAAAAGGTGATTGTAGCTGATAATAGCTGTAATTCAACTTTGTCCAAACTAGGCTTATTTGTTAAGATAGCCCACTTGATGTATAAACGTGCTTATTTTTTTCTTAAGATAGTAATTATGTTAGTTGCGCGAATAAATAGGTTATAACTTAAACAGTAATCACGAATATTCGGAGCTAACAATTCATAAATTGCTGTTAAAGCCCTAATACTAGCAAACACTAAGATTAAACCTAAACTTATTAACCTTTTTGGCCATTAATCACAGCCAAACACAAGGCTAATGTCACTAATCACGCCTACCTTATCAATCTTTGAGGCTTGTTTTATTTCAATTCAAAGCAAAAGCAACTAACTATATGTATCTCGTTTATTACTCTTTGTTAGCCTTTTCATAGCTCTTTTTTAGCAATCTTAGAAAACAAAATAATATTTTTTTTGCATTTATTTCAAGAGTACAACATTACTCAAATAATAAAGATGCCAGCTAAGATGAAGAAAGCATCAAAAACTACCGCTCCCCCAAAACTAAAAAACCTCGAAGGAATTATATATCTTGGACATATCCCCTTCGGATTCTTTGAACCTGAAATTCGAAAATTTTTCAGCCAATTTGGACCCATCCAGGCAATTTCTTTAAAACGAAGCAAAAAGGTAATGATAAGTAATATAAGATTCATTAAACGTTTTAATCCCCTATATCAAACCTTGAACCCTTCAGACTGGTAACAGTAAAGGATATGCTTTCATACAATTCAAAATGAAAGAAATTGCTGAGATAGCCTCTAACGCTATGGACAATTATATTCTTTTTGGTAGATCACTAGTTTGTAAGGTTGTTGATAAAGAAAAGGCTCACCCAAATCTATTAAAGGTATTAATTATCAAAATACTTTGCTACACCTTACAACTTCAATTTATTTTTATTAATCCTTAACTTCAATCAGAAATTTTATGCAACATCCTCTCGAACATCGCGTCGGAAATCTGAAATCTCAAAACGCAACAAGATACCAGATGAAACTGTTTTAGAAAAAAGGAGAAGCAGAGCAGTGAAAAAAGCCATAAAAAAAGATAATATTATAAAGGATTTTGGCTTCTCCATATCAGACACACTTTGTGCAACAAAGAGTTGAATTTTCCCTAGTTATTATTCAGGATAAAAAGTTTTTCATTTTTAATTCTTGAAAATGATCATCATCTAAGACACAACTATTCTATCTAAAATTACATACCAATTTCGATTATTTTTCCCACCTTAAAAAAATAAATCATACTCGTATTGAGTAATTGAAACAAATTTCGCATGAACAAATGCTATTTACTTCCTAATAATTCTATTTTTAAATGGCAAAGCTTTATCCATTGTATAGAAATAAGGGCTAAAGCATGTTTATAATCATTGTTTACATAAACCTCAGTAAACAAAATTTAAAAAAAAAAAATTATTATTAGCTCAACTGTAAAGCACTTGCTTCATCACCAAATCATTATTAGAAATAGTTAATGTATAAATATAATGTGTGAGAATGAGCATAATGCTATCGACTCCAAAAGTGATGTTGAGGCGAAAGAGAAAAAACTTCACATTTACACACAAAAATATCAAAATTAGATGTCAAAATCATAATTGCGATAATCGTATGAATTTATAGATTGTAACACAAAGAAGATTATTATGCTTCTTGCGATGTTCCACAACTTCATTAGTTTTTATTCATAAAGCTTAATTTTGAATTTCACTGAATTAGATTAGATAAGATATTACTTGGATTACAATTTTTTACAACATTTAGAATGATACATAATTTCAATGGATTAAACAAGATAAGTTGAATCTCAATTTAGTTTTTTGAAATTGGTCAAGATGATATCACAATGCTCCAAAAAATCTCAATTGCTCACCTATTCGTGTACATACTAATATTACATCATCAACTAACAAATTCGGATGGAGCTTTTTCTCATTGGAGCAATTCGTGCCATAATACACAAAACGCATTACAGAACACTATTAAACGATCAGACGTTATTAGTTACCCAAATTATAAGAAAACCATCTATTATTTCATCCGTCCTCAATTCAAAAGTCGATTGGAAAACATTACACTCTTAAGGAGGGGACCACTCGATAGATTGAATACTAAGAAAGTTTACGAAAGCCCTGGAATCTTGCTTCGATCACAAAAAGATCTTACAAAATCCACTTTAGGAGAAGGTGATTGGATAGTTTTACACAATGGCTCAATATTGAAACAGATAAGAAAACATGGAGAAGGCCCTAAGATATCTTCAATCAACAACAACATAACTATTGAGTTTGAGATAACTCGCATGAGTGGCCAAAAATTAATATCCAATCATGACCTGGAAATATCAATGCTTGAATTCCCATTGGTAGGCTCCAAGTCTTAAAACATGAAATGTTTGAACTAACCTTAACCACGCTAAGAAAATTCTGGCCATAAACATGAGCACTTTGTTGTACTTTAAAAAACCGACTACAATTCTTAGTAAATATATTCATAGAGAACTTTTGTGTGATTTATGATCATTTGAATTATTCATAAAACTTCATAGCTTAAAAAAGATGAGATTAAAAACTATCATCTTCCTTTCTACATCTTCTCTAAAGCTTGATGCCAACCCTGGAATGACAGCGGCCTTAATGTCTATGAAACGACTAGAGAGTGCAACTTTCATCCTAAGTCCTGAGTTGCATAATTTAAAGGGGAATCTTATAGGCGAGCACGTAATAGGAAGCAAAGAATGGCTAATGTAATAACTGAAGGCCTTTTCATATGATTAAGCACATTATACAAGAATTTGTTATAATTCTATACTCAGTAACTTTTTATGATCATTTATTATATATATTGTTATCCTTGAAAAATTTCACTTTAAGTTCCTTATGATACCAGATTCAACATAGAGCTGTGCAATTTCCTTCACACAAACGATTCATGGGAAGGGTTCAAGCCTGATATGAATTTAACCTGGTTACCACCAGATACGTCCCACGAAAATGATTATCAAAATGAAATAGAGCTGAAAGAAGATCTGCTTCTTAAGCAGATTCAAGTAACCTAATATCACAGTTTTATCTTAAAAATTAAAAAGTTCTATCAACCACAAATTATTCAATTAAGGAAAAAATGGAAACTGATAGTAATTCACCATATTGGTCAGATATCAGTGAGCAAATGAACCCAAGACAATTGGAAAAGGTTGATGGTAATTCTTAAACTTTAATCGATAATATGACACTATCTGAATTGTTTAAAACTTTCAATAATTTTTGGTAATTGTATAATACCCTTTCTGCATCTATTTACTCTTCTTTAGAAAATACTTATATTGATAATTCTTCACTTTTGTTTTTATCAAGACCACTTTTTGAAGAAATCTTCGAAAGAGCAGAATAGATTTAAAGGAGTTTCTCGTGGCTTCACCGACAGCCTTAACAGCAAAAGCACCGTGCATGGATACAGTATAGGTGACAAACTGGAAGGAAGATCAAGAAATTACATTTGGCGTGAAACACCTTTCGAAATTGAACTACTTTTTCCCATTTCAAATTACTTAAAACCTTCTGATATGAATTGTACAATAATTGGAAAACAATTTGAAATTACCATACAAGGAAATCAGGTTTAATTGATAAAAGCTTTTCAAAATATTCTGAAATCAGCGTTTCAGTTATTAAACCTTGAATTTTCTTGTACTTGCTCAGAGCATAAATTTAAAAATTCCAAATTGTACATCTGAGATTTATTGTTATGCTACTAAAATTTCATTCCTAAATCAACCTATTTTTTTTCCAGGTTTTTAAAGACGAATTACTTGACCGTGTTGACTCATCAGACCAGCCTTTTTGGATTATTAATCAATCAGTTAGCTCTATTATTACCAAAATCACATAATAATTATTTATATTTTATACATGTATAATGCTAGAAAAATCAAACAAGCCATGATGACAACAATAAGGACTTAGTTAAATTTCAAAAAGCTACTACCACTTTAAGAGAGACAGCTCCTGAAGATTGCTTTGATATCTTGGAAAAGTCTCCTTGTATTTCAATCTTGTTGAGTAAGAAAGGCCCGCCCAAGCTATGGGGGAATATTTTCCTGAAATCATAGGGAAATAAGTATAAAACTGCCATTTTCCATAATTTTAATATTCACTTTCCATTATTTTGACCAATCTCTTCAGCTCCCAAACCTTAAGTTAAGAAGCACTTTAATTAGCATATTTTATCAACTTAATTTTAATTAGAGGATGTATAAGAATCACATCTGTATTCATAATAGGCTAACCACATTTTTGTTGCTTATAACTCAAATTGAATTTTATATGAGTTGCCCCTAATTACTAAATCTATTTTAGAGTTGCAATCTTAATAGATGAACAAAATCTCAGCCTAAAGTTGGGTTTTGGAACTCTACAACACTAGAGAAAATAATAAGTCTACAATAATGCCTACTGGGATAATTCCTAGCTCCTTTGTAACAACATATTAATTTGTATGATATGATTTAGATTTATTCGAAGTAGTTGTTTAATGCTCTAATTAGTAACGTTTTATATCCATTTTTAGTATCACAAGCGTTGTAAAAGTGTAAGGATTGAAGTAATTGTTTTCACCTTAATGAAAATAAAAGGACTGACAAAAATATTGAGATTTGGACCTCAAACTTACAAAAAGAGAATAAGTAACTTCAGGATATGACAAATTTATTCTAACTCGGAGGTTATGCCCTATATTTTCATTAGATCTGACTCATGAGATTACCTACGAAGTGTACTCTGGTATTCAACACAAGCTACTCTAATGTTGGCCCCACAGAGGTGCTTAATTTCCTCTTGCAGATTCCTCACCTAATTTCTGTGGGGTATTTAAAGATTCCATACCATATTCTATACGTGTGGGATTTCTTACCGAATGATAATGGGAAAGGTCGGGGCCTTCGAACTAATAACTTTATGAGTCTCAACAAAAAATAGGATTAATGTTTGACGCAAAACATCAAACAATCGAGACCTAGAGAGTTTGAGAGTTCTATAAATACAACTCGCGGGCTAAGCGAAGCTAGCTACTATTTCAATGAGTTCTATGATCCAGACGTTTTGTGCTGTATATGCTATTTTAAAGCCAAACTTTACACTAAAAGTTGAAGGAAAAACTATAAAAGTTAATTTGAGAAAGGTAATAAAAACTCTAATTTTTCTTTTTTTAGAATCAGATATCCTCTTTTTATTCTTAATTTCTCTTGTTCTTTTAATTACTTCAAGAAAGTTTGTGCTTTCGTATGAAGATTTTTGAGTTCTTTTAGGCTCGACCCCTACTCTCTTAAGACAATTAAGTTTGACCCAGTAAAAGTTTGGGTGTGATATGACGATTCTATAGTGTAATCGCCATTTCTAATGTCAAAGAGTAACTATTACATCATTCTTGATCACCTCTTTACCCAACTCTGTCACTGCTTATCTAATCTAAAAGTATTGATTTAGCTTTGGTCAAACACTCTAGGTGTACTTGTTTGACATAAGCAACAATAGTTTCTAGATGCCTGAAAATAGGCAGGCAGCTATATATAACAATTTATGATCCGTGGATAATGTAGTACCGTGGATGTAGCAGGTAACAGTGAAATCAAAACTTATAACGAGGTTCTATTCGACGTTCTGTGTTTTTTGGCTAACCGGGTAGATAAATGTGCACGCTTTCAATTTCTAGTGTTTATTGTACAGCTAACCTAATAAATTAAGCGTGGTGTGCGCTTACTCTACTTATTTGTTCCACAAGACGATGTCAGGGGGTAGTTTTCTAGTTAACTAATTTCGTAAATGTTTAATCCGATTGGTAAGCTTGCTAATTAGCTATAAATTTGTTTTAGTGGAGTCTAGAAGAAGTATACTGGTGAATTTGCCTGGTTATTGCTAAGGAGTGTTTAAAATTATATGAAGCTTTCAAGGTAAAACTGTACACTTAAAAACCAAATATTTCAACCTTGTCAACTTTCTTGGACTTTTTTCTTCTTATACCTGGAATGATAATTTAAAAACAGTTATTCTGGGAATCTTGAAATACATACTTGCTTAGTCACTGTAGAATTCTTAACTTAACACCTCAATGATAGTAAATTGATAAAATATTGTGCTTATCTGAGCGTGACTAAAATACATCTCCTATTGGCCCTTAAAAATACCGTAGTAGTTATTACTTAGGCTTGTTAGTTTCGCTTAGTTTGGTCGATCCTAGCTTAATCACTCGTGTTGCTAGTTAGCTGTGTTTGTAGTATGGGTGGTTAGTCTTTTTATATTCGATCGACTGTTCCGTATACTAGTTCCCCTTGTGGGCGTCGAGGACACTAGTAGTTTTGGGTTAGATATTGAGTTTTGGGTAATCCAAAGTGAAAGTGACGCTAGTTTACTCGAGGGCGAGGTTTTATATTAGTTTCTAGTGGTTTACTAATGTTAGGCGCGGTGAAGATTGTAGTGTGTGCAAATTTTCACGGTCAGGCGCGTATTTCTAGCAACTCTTAGCTCAATTTCAAACTAGTGAAATTCGTGTGTGTGATTATGAGGAAATCGGGAAAGTTAGCAAACTTCGTGATTTCTGGGAATTACGAGGGAATATGATTTTTAGAGTTCAAGTTAAAAGTTAAAAGAAAGCGTTAAAATCTCTCTAAAATTGGCTATCTCTAAGGGATAAGTTCTTAAAAAGTCTTCTATATTTTTCTTGTATCCTATCTTCTTTTCTTCGATTAATCTTTGGGTGTTCTTTTATTCTCCTTGTTGGGGGAGGAAATTTTGGATACAACATTTCGTCAATCTGCACTGAAGAAACTCTTTGGGTTATCTTCGAGCGTTAATTGTTTACGCGTTAACGTTTTAATGCCATCCTTGTAATTTTAGTTTACTTAAAGATACTAGGCTTAACTTCCTCGTGACACTACTGGCTGTCTAAGTCTAGCCTTTATTAACACTGCATATCTAGAGTGTCAGATGTCCTAGTAAGACTGAAGAATTATTGCACTTAGTCTCGCCAGATATCTAGCTATACATCATCGAGCAAAACAAGCCACCGTAGCTCAGTCGGTAGAGCGCAAGACTCTTAATCTTGTGGTCGCGGGTTCGAGCCCCGCCGGCGGCTGAATGAATCATAGTTTGTATTACTGTTTTAATTCTTATTATACACATTGTTGTGAGGATAACTAAGCTTGAAATATTAGATTTCAATGAAAAATAAGTTATGACGACGGTGGGACTCGAACCCACAATCTTTGGTTCCGAAGACCAACGCCTTATCCATTAGGCCACGCCGCCAATAGAAATCAAATCGATTCATAACTAGATATCTGGCGAGACTAAGAGCAATAATTCTTCAGTCTTACTAGGACATCTGACACTCTAGATATGTAGTGTTAATAAAGGCTAGACTTAGACAGCAAGTAGTGTCACAAGGAAGTTAAGCCTAGTGTCTTTAAGTAAACTAAAACCGTAAGGATGGAGAGTAAAACGTTAACGCGTAAACAACTAATACTCGAAGATAACCCGAAGGGTTTCTTCAGCGCAGATTGACTAAATAGTGTATCCAAAATCCCCCCCCTCCAACAAGAAAAATAGAAGAACGCTAAAAAGATTAATCGAAGAAAAGAAGATAGGATACAAGAAAAATATAAGACTTTTTAAGAACTTATCCCTTAGAGATAACCAATTTTAGAGAGATTTTAATGCTTTCTTTTAACTTTTAACTTGAACACTCTAAAAATCACATTCCCTCGTAATTCCCAGAAATCACGAAGTTTGCTAACTTTCCCGATTTCCTCATAATCACACACACGAATTTCACTAGTTTAAAATTGAGCCAAGAGTTGCTAGAGATCCGCGCCTGACCGTGAAAATTTGCACACACTACAATCTTCACCGCGTATAACATTAGTAAACCACTAGAAACTAATATAAAACCTCGCCCTCGAGTAAACTAGCGTCACTTTCACTTTGGATTAACCAAAACTTAATATCTAACCTAAAGCTACTAGTATCTTCGACGTCCACAAGGGGAACTAATATACGGAACATCGAATTGTTTTATATGCCTATTTGTAGGCAAGCGTAACAGGATACTTAAACTAGGACTAAGAACCTAGCAAGTAGGTTGAGTCGGTGTAAAATGATTTAGAAATAATCAATTTTGGGTTTTGATTTAAAAATGTAAATGAGTACAAACACTGTGAGACTGAGGTGGACCATGCGTATGTAATCGAATTAGAATATTCTAAGTTAACGCACAATTTGTAGGGCAATTCTAACTAGAAACGCTAATAGGCTAAACTAATTGAGGAACATCATTAATTGGGACCAAGGCTTGAATACACCCGAGAGAGAATCTTCAAGAAAAAGGAGAAAATTCTCGAAGAATCTCATCCAAGAAAAAAAAGAAATTTTGAAATAAAGGATACACAATTAATAATATATAAAATTTTTAACCTATTTATTTTTTGTGTTTTACTTTTTCGTCAAATTTTGTGAATTCTTTTCGTTGAATTTTTATATTAAACTTTTGATTAGTAAGCCTAAAATTCCATCTTAACCCCATAAAACCCTTGAAATCATCGATTTACTTTATAATAGAAATAGAATTGCATAGAATTCCATTAGCCCGCGAAACGTAGTATAGTAAGATAAGTCCGTAGTCAAATCTACTCACATTTTCTATACGGAACAAAAATAAACCTTGGCTTATTTCTTGAGGCCTTACCTCTATCTAAGCTAGAGAGTCCGCAAATTGTTCCGGTGGCAGAACTACAACAAAGATGTAGAACAGCACCTGGGGGAGTGTATCATTTGTAATCGGAGGAGGCACCCACAGAAGTCGGTCAAAAGAGGTGATCTCTTAGTCCATGGCCCAAACGTCTTGGTGACCATAGATTTCGTAGTGCCACTCAAGTTGAAAGAAGATCATTTCACCCGGAATGCCGAACCCCGAGTCACGAAGGACTCGACGGGACCTGAGGCAGTGAAAGTATTAAAAAAGCATGGATACCCACCTGGGAGTGCCCAGAATGCTTACTGTCCGACAATGGGCCCCCATTCCAAGGGGAAATGTATAGTTTCTATAGGAAATACTGGAACGAGAAAATTTATTTAGCACCATATTATCCCTAGGGAAATGGGATGTCGGAGGTTTTCCACAAGCTCTTCCACTACGTGCTTCCGACACACTCTCCCACAACGCCGAAGGAGTTGAAGGAGGCGGTGATCTTACCCTGATGGCGTACAAGTCCACTCCCCATCCCTCCAAAGGAGATTCACCCCACTTCTTGTGGACCGGGGAGGAATACGTGGTACCAGGCACACAGAAATGGAACCCTCTGAACGCATCCAAAGTTTGAAGCGGTTCCAAAGAGAATAATACTTCACACTGACGACGTTGAACATTGCCCTCCAGCACAAGAGATACCAACCTGAGAACAAACGGACTGTGGCCATATTATGAAGTTATTATAAGTGATAAATCCAGTTGAGTTAGGAATAATGGATTTGCTATAAGTGAGAATAAGTAAATTATAACGCTTTAGCATAAGGCTGGGTACTTATTATTATTCCTTCCTTGTGGTGCCCTCAAGTTATTTGAGGTTTAACAAGCTTTATACAATGACTTATTTAAATTTTTCATGATAATTTTTTAAAAACTTTAGTCCTTAAATTAAGTTAGTTGTTTAATAACTATCAGAGAATCAGATCCTTTTGTGTTATGGAACGGGGCGGGCTTATAAAGTAATTTATAATTTGATTTTTTAAAGCCTAAGTAATGATAGCGATCAAATAGTTTTTTGAGTAATTATTGAAAAAGATTTATATATTTATTTTATTTTGTTTATTTTAATTTAGTGTTATATAGACTTGAGATTAAAAAATTTATACTTATTGGAGATGATTTAAAAAGGTAATTATGGAAGATAGAATTTTTAAGGTATTGGTAACTTCATTGTGTGTGTTACAAGGACTGAATTTTTCATAATTCGAGGGAGTGACTTTACTTAGATGCACAAATCATGAAGTTTTCAGGTGAAATTGAGTTGGGTGTATACTTGATCAATTTAGCATTGTTAAATCCACTTTTGTGTAACCACCAAATCCTGAATTTATATTAAGAAATTAATTGAACCTAGCATATTCATTTTATAATGTAAAGCTAACCTAGAGGCATCAATAATCCTTTTTACTTTTTTACCCAATAAACATTTAGCTCCAAAAGTTCCAGTTGCCCAGCTATGAGAAATTTCGCTTACATGTAATATACCTGATTTGACGGAAGCTTAAAACTTACCCAGTGATACTCATAAGAGCCGAAATCTCAGGATCTGTGAAACCAAGCTCGTCTTTTATATATTCCCGACCTACCAGGTCAGATAATTCACACCTGTTTAGAAAGTATTTGAGTAATCACAGGCTTTATCTCATGTTGCTTTAGGATTTACCTATGATGACAACAAGTTACGATAGCAATTGAGCCAACGACGTTTGTGTGAGCCATATTATGCTCAGAATTTTTTATATTATTTTTTGACGTATAGTCTGAAAGATCTTCAACGATATTCCTGAGAACATGTAGGTTAAATCTAATCAGTTACTTCATCACAAATCTAAAGTAATCATAACACCTTCTGACCTAAGTGCAAAGTCAGTTGCATTTCCACATAAATGCTTAGCTATGATTAGTATGTTTTCAATGTTATGGCCACAGTAATACTTCGATAATGAATTGTCAATCCTGATTGTAGAAAAGTGTATTAAGTTGTTTTAAAAGTTGGAGGTTATGAAGGATATACCTTTTCAAACTAGGGCCACCACCCTGACCCATTTCTCTTACTAATTTGTAAATAGAATTCAGGTCATCTAGTTGATATTTTAATCTGACATCTTGCTTGATTAAATAATCAATGAAATTTGGAATATAAGGCCTAAAATTTTAATATATATATAATTCAATTGAGTCGAGATCCCAGTTATAAAATGTATATGATTGTATTTGATAGATTTATAAAAGTTATTAATTTTAGTTTTTAGACTGAGTGATTGGTTATCCCTAACTTGTTCTTCATAGATTGGTCAGAGTAATTACAATAGCATAGTAATGCATTTAGGTCAAAAAATTGTATATCTTGCCGAAAGCGAATAACTTTGGATGCCTGATCGGCCTTAAGTTCTTTCATGCTGATGTACAAAGCATTATATTAGTGTATTGAATGGAATTTGGGAAAATAGTTTTTCGAAAAAAATTGTAATACATATAAAGGTAAACAAATTAGTCATCCTGGCAATACTAACTTTTCATCTTTGTTTTCCTTTTTATTTCTTCTTGATTCACGCTCAATTATAATTATTCTGGATTCTGTGTCAGCTTGTGTAATAGCTTCAGTTTCTATGCTATTTGATTCGTTAGGTGAAATACTGCTTGTAGGTTCATTGTTTTGATTATAAATAATAAATTGGGTTGCAAAAGAAAGCCAGCGTGTGAGTGATCCTTTTCCTGAATTTTCATAACATTGTATTGGAGTTTGGTTTTTATAAATGATCTTACTGATTATATGGGGTTGTAATTCTATCACATTTCAAAATAGTGAATAAAATATAGAGAATATTGATTAATTTAACATACCCCCTCCAAAATCAATTATAAGTTGTTCGGGGATTTTAGATGAAGTCTTTAAGAGTTTGAAGGTGAGGCAGCTGGCTAGTATACAGGCATTTTGTATCTCATCTCTGTTAAGGAGGCTTAATTTTTCAATCACATCGTAAGACAGAGTATTACTTATGATCTCGGGAGACATTATACACTCATTCCTCAAATTATATTTTGGGTATTCATCTTTGAAAAATTTCAGTAATTTAAGGGTTTCATTTAGCTTGCTAT
This sequence comes from Nephromyces sp. MM_2019, assembly GCA_015657535.1. NCBI lineage: Eukaryota > Apicomplexa > Aconoidasida > Nephromycida > Nephromyces > Nephromyces sp. MM_2019. The sequence continues at coordinate 25,881 of JADHZB010002023.1, read as the reverse complement.
CTGATGAAACTATATATTTGGCATTATGGCGCTTCTCAATAGCATTTTTTGTAGATGCAACTAAAGTTAGATATAAAATTTGTTCACAGGATTTGTTAGTGCTTTCAACTAGATAATCCGTCCTTGAATTGTCAAAATTGCAAGAATTTTGTGGTTTAAAGCCAAAGTCAGAGCCAAGATGCTGCTCAGTTGCTGGTGAGTCTAGTACAAATTGCTCTGATAACTTAAGATAGCTACAAACCTTCTGAAAAGCCCTATGAAGTTTTTTAGCAGGAATACAAAGGCCCTTGGCTAAAACATTGCCATCCTTATCAAGCTCGGGATATATGGCTTCAGAATTAGTTAAGCTTTCATAAGATTCAAGGTCAGATCTTAAGCTGGGTTTGGCAAATGGGAGGCCTGCCGAATAAGCCCAATCTCTTATTTTCGTACATCTTTTGAGGTGGTGGAATTTGCGTGATAAGCGGTATGTGTGCTTTGGGTCAAAGGGGCAAGGTAATTCTTGATCATTCTCTGATGTGGATTTATTCATACTTAGAAAATGATTAAATATGTGAAGCAAAATACTTGTGTTGACATTACTATCATTGAAGATTTCTAGTCTGGGGAACTTTTATATTGAAAATTGACGAGAATTTATTAAGATTTAAGTTCAGCAATAAAACCCAGTTAAACATCGTTAAATTGTGTGTACAAGACAGTTAGAAATAATTAAACTTTCTTTTTTCAGGCTCCATTGAATTAGGCTTGAACAATAAAATAACTAGCCTAGATTAAAATAACCCCGAAGGTCTAATTATAGGACAATTTTGTATTAATAATTATTGTGAAATTATAACCTACTATCAATATACATGATATATTAATATTATTTTTTATCCTAGAACTCAATTCTGTCTATTTAAAAGCTCTGAATAGTAACATTTATATATAAGCTTCACTATTGCACTGAATAATTACAAAAAAGGCTTCATATAAACAGACCTAATTAGGATAACATTATATGGAAGATCAAAGCACAAGCAAGTTTTTCTTAAGCCCTGAGGATAGTTCTTTATGGGAAGGTGAGCTAATCATAAATTTGATAAATGACTTATTTCGAACCCTAACTTTTAAGAATTCGAATTTGAACGTAAAGGGTTCCACGAAACTCCATTAACATAATATTCAACAGCTGTGTGCTTGTAAAAATTACTTTATCTAATAACCAAACAATGCATATATACACACCTTCACTGTATTTTTCATGATAATACATTCACTTTCACTATTCTCAGATGTTGAGTCTACAAACACTGGAGGTGAACTTAGCGCATATGGTTCATCAGATTTTGATTTCAATCCAAACTGGCATACAGCCTCTGAACTTTGGATAATTGATTGTAGGCCTGAATTATTCACCACCATTGAAATCGTAGATGGCTCAGAAAGCAACTGGTGGCAGGTTAATAGAAAATCAATTGCATAAAAGTACTTTGTTTATCTAATTTTTAATCCAATCTTACTGGTGATTTTGATTTCAAGAAACTTCACTTATTCATTTTAGGAATTCATGAATATGGCTCTAGAAAATATGAAGCGTAAAGTCATTAGTCATCCAAGGTGTAGATTTGGAATTCTCGCTTTCAATACTAAATATTTCCTCAATGGAATGGGTGTACCAGGTACAGTATTAACCTTTCCACCTTCAATGCATCTTATAGGACTAAAATCCATAAGCTTAAACACTAAACTCAGGTATTTACACTATTTTGGATTTTGATACTCTAACTCCTCAGAGAATAAAAAGGATATCTGCTGACTCAAATTTGTCTTGGAAAGAATTTCAATCAAAATATGGGGGCATTGACCTGGAACTAGTGTCTTTAGCAGGTAATGATGCTTTAGAATTCAAAAATTATATCGCTTCTACATAGAACAATTAAGCTTAAAACTAATTTGAGATAAAATCGATGAAATAGTTTTCCAATATTTATTAATAATTACACCTTTAATAGATGTTTTTTGGGTAACTAATAACATTTTGTGTAAGAAGGAAAATGCTAATAAAAAGCGATATAATTGTCAAGTTTCACTATTTACGAGTTGTGACGATCCTTGTAAAAATGAAGCATCAGCAATTATTAATAGGTAATGTTATGTGCAATTCAAAATCTTTAACAGTCGTTTATCTCTCTAAATTTGGCTTATTTTATCAAATTATATTTAATTTACTGAGTTAAGACTGCAGTTCTACTTTTATAATTTTTATTCTATTTTAAGGAGTTCTTGGAAATTTTTGTTTATTTTATTCAATCTTAACAGAGCAGAAGATATAAGGAAGAACTATGCTTCAATTCAACTATTTTCCTTTGAAATCCCAGGTTTGTGGAAATAATTAATTTACATTACAAGTTTAAATTTCAACTATTAGAGGTTTAGTATACTAGTTTACTTCCCTATTTAGGCTACATAAAACTATGTACTCACTAATTGAACATTACTACCTCACTCAGTATTAGGCAACATATATATATTGAAATCTAATCAACCCTATTAAAAAAATAAATTTTTTTACCAAAAAAGGCTTTTCATTTGATATATCAAAGTTTTATATTGATCTTTTGAAAGTGGACTATGATGAAATAGAAGAATATAAAATTTTTTCAAAGTTGAGGCTCGAAAACCTCAAGCATAAAATTAGGTAATTTAGTACTTAATTAAAAAATTACTTACTAACTTCCAAATACTTTTGCTTTTTTGAATTAGGAAGAAATTACCTCAGCGAATTACTGGCCTGAGGCAAACACTGAATATTAGTGATAAAATGAAAATAGCTGTCATATGTAGTATTCATATCATGGAACAAAAGGTTCCTACACCAAAGCTTGTTGATCCTGAGACTTTGTTACCAATGAAAAAGGAAATAATTTGGTCTGTTTGATTTATTTGATTTATTTTCTCCACTATCACCAATAAAACTATTTCTGTCTTATCCTACACTCAGCCTAGCTTTTTTCCTCTTACTCTAATAATAAATCGACAATTTTTTATTAAAAACTAGGAAGTCTGAGTCCACTGGGAAACCTATTGATCCAGCGGATATCATTTACACTGTTCCATTTGGTAATGAAGAAATTATACTATCGCAACAAAAGATGATGGAGTTAAGAGTAAGGATTAACTCACTTTTTGCATTTTAAACTATATGAATGATCTCTATGGCTCAAACATTTTATTTTTAGGACAATGGTGAACCATTTATGAAGCTCATAGGATTTGTCCCTATTGATTCTATCAAATTTCACCTCAACATCACCCATTCATATTTTGTTACTCCTGATGACACAAAAATAGCGGGCTCATCTAAACTTTTCAGTGCATTTCATCAATCAATGTTTCTCCAAAGAATGGTCTGTCGCAAAGTGAAACTAATTAATTTAGATCTAAAATCTCCTCGATATTATCATTGGGGTCTTTATAGATACATTAGAAATATAATTCTTCCAATATATGTGCTTTTAGGCTGCCATAGTTGATTGGCTACCTGAAAGAGGAACTTTGTTGCGTCAGGCGGCTCTTATATCACAAGTACACTTTTCAAGAACATCAAATACAAAACCTTTCTTGACTTTATAAAATTCAGATGGAAGTTTTAGATGCATACGAAACACAAATAGAGCCAGCAGGCTTTAATTTGATAAAGTTACCCTATATTGAAGAAATAAGATCTATTGCACCAGAAACACTGATCAAAATAAATGAACTTTATCAAGAGTCAACCACTGACCAAGATAAGATAAATGCAAATAAAGCTGAAGCCGTACTTATGAGTTAGTATTAGCAATTTATTAATTGTCCAATTTATAAAATTAATGTTATCCAATTCAAAATGAAGGCTACTTTGATCCTAATTATGACCCTCGTAATTACTCTAACCCATCCCTTGCACGACACTTTGCCTACTTGGAAGTGAGTATTTTCAAGAGTAAATAAATGATACCACAAAGAAAAAATATTTTTTGAATAAATCAAAGGCTCTGGCCCTTGATCTTGAAGATTTCGAGTTGGCTCCAAATGCATTTATGGATGATAAGTCAGATGAAGATCAAGAAAAGATCAAGTTGATTATAGACTGGAAAGATAGGTAAAATCTTGCTGTTTATAATATCAGTATATCCAGTATGATTCCAAATGAATTTAGCGTAAATCGAACTTATCCTGAAAAACCTATTGAGATCACACCAAATAAGAAAAGGTCACAGCATAGTATGGAACAAAAGAAAGTGGATGAATCACTAGTTAAGGTATTAAAAACTCATTCGGCTCATAATTTGGTGAAAGAATGTCCGTATAAATATGCTTTATTGATTTCAGGAGCTTTATCATGAAGACAATTTATCTAAACTTACTGTAGCTCAATTGAAAGATTTTCTATCTTCCCAATCATCAACGGTAATTATAGCAATTTCTTTAAGATGAATCTTAGAGATTACACTTAATGCAACCCGAAAAAAATCTAAACAATCAATTATACCCAACTACAATTTGAACTAAATAATCATCTCTTCAGGTAAAAGGAAATAAAAAGGACTTAATTGAATTGATTAAGAAAATGTTTGATAAGGACCCTGGGAAATAATACCAGTTTTAAACTTAGAACCTTAAGAATATGATGTCGACTATACCCTAAACTCTAAAGCTTATCACATTTAGCTAGCAATATTCAAATAAAACTATCACAAAACCCACTCTTGAATCCTTCAAGTATCTTTATTTGCTTGCTTAACATTTTAGTTGTGTCACAATAGATTGTATCATATAGCATCAAAAAATAGGCTCAGATTCAGATATATAACACAATCTCTGAAACCTATCTAATTTCACTGTTTATAATAAACTTCTGACGGCAAGAGTATGGTATTATTATTCTTATGATATGATACTATTTTAAGCTGCCTCATATTACGAAATAATCAACAGTTACCATGAGGAAACTAAAGCCAAATAAAATTGGTTCTATTTCAATACATTAGCATTTGACACTTTAGACATATCTGTTTGCCATGAATCATTGATCATTCAAATTTATAAATTTACATAAATGGCACAAATTAGACAAGATTTATTCTATTTTAGATTTATACTTCAATATGGTTAAAATAAGTTTCAATATCAAAAAATTTACAGAGGATGTCAGATAGATAATTTAGCTCTAGCTAATGCTTCGAGCAATATTGCATTAATTACCCCTAGGCCCTGAAGTATAAGAATACAAATTTTGTAGGTCATCATAAATATTTAAATGAATCTAGTAATATTTTGATGTTTCGAGTTTAATTATAACAGATTGAACTCACCAACATTATATAGACAGGGATTGTAAATGATCCTAAATATTGTGAAACCTTGTATAATGGTATACTCAAAACTAGAAACTGAATTATAAAAGTTGTTTAGTAGTTAATTAATTGATAAAATAGTTTATACAACATTTATGAAATAGTGAATTAGTTTACACAACATTTATGAAATAGTGAATTAGTTTACACAACATCTATGAAATAGTGAATTAGTTTACACAACATTTATGAAGTAGTGAAATAGTTTACACAACATTTATATATGAAAACCCAGGAAGCAATCAATTTTTTGGTAAGACATTTACTCAAATCTAGCATGGTAAAATGGATTGTTGATAATTCCAACACAAAATCTTACCCAGCCACCAAAAAGTGAGGCTATTCCAGATAATTTCCCAAAATGTTTGGAAGGAAATGCAGCTAAAGGGTTTATATTAGGCTTCTTAAAACATTTTAATATAGGTTTATAAGCTATTCTTCTTACTGTTAATGTAGCAATAAAGGCCACTTAGAACAAATGAATTGTAAAGACTCATACACAACACCGATATGAACTTGCTTGTAGTGCTTTCAAAGCAAACAAATAAATATTGTAAAATACCCTAAGAAAAGATAAAAAGCATGATGATTATGCCTTTGCTAGCATGGCAAATTAAAAGAAATGATTCTTTGGATGTAATTCAATTTTTCATAAACAAGCTACATAGCAATAAATAAAATTACTTTAAATATGCTAAAGCGTATTTAAGATATTTTAATTGAAAAGTAAGTTCTTAGGTCAATACTAGTGTTACTTACAGCCAAGTTTAGAATCTGTATAGAAGTAATTGCTCCAAACTTGTCACCAAGGAATCCAAATAGTGGTGCAGGCAGGAATGATGCCACGTTAAACACAGAAAAATACTTTAAAACAAGTCCATTTTCACTTTTAAGAAGTTCATTATGTGATTTCGTAAAAAATTCATTCTGAAGATTTAAACAAATAGCAACTGTTTCTAGTGAATTATTTTTTTGATTTATTTAAAAATATTACCTTACCCTTATCAAATTACTAGAAAATATAAGAATTATGAGTATAAATCGTTTTGTAAGGATGTATTTCTTGATTAAATTTATGATTTTCTCCTTTTTCTCCTCCTTCATCTTGTTTATAATCAAATCAAAATCATTTTGTATTTTTTTCTCATCCTCATAAATATCATCAAAAAAACTTTGTGATATGGGTAACTTATCTTCATGAAGGTCAAAAATTCCTAAGAAAGTAGCGTTCATATCATATATATTTAAAACATTGATCTTTACTCTTGCTATATACCACTTTTTAAGTCTCGAGCTGACTCTTTTAAATCTTGGAGGCTATCATCCTTGTTTTCATCAACATTCCATGAACCATTGACTGGGGTTTTTTCAACTTCAACAGAATTCAGAACAGTTCCAACTTCTTTTAAAGAAAGAGAGATTTTAAAGGCCGAGTAAGGTACATATTTCAAACTAATTAGACAACATGGCAGGAGGCATAGAAACAAATATCCCAATATAATCTTCCAAAGATCATTTTCTCCAAAATAATTTGCTTTTGTTAGAAAAAAAAGTTGAAGTTAAAATTTTAAATATCTGAGCATTGTGCTTGAATACTGATAGAATTCACACTTTAAGATAAGCTCTTACTAGTGAAAATAGCTTTCATAATTACTGGGATAGCAAAGCTGCACGACCTTAATGAGCCCAATATTGTAAGGATCAAGGAACGACGTTTCGGAAATAAATTGGAAACACTAATTAACGGAAAGTAAATTGAATCAGTAGAAAGTCCAATTAAACTCATACCTGAGATCAATATGTTTGATTCAATTTGTATCTAAGTCAAATACATTTTATTCAATACAATCTTGAGTGTTAAATAACATTTGAAAGCTTTCGCAAGTTTATAAATATAAATTTTAAGCTAGGTTAATACTTGTGAACTACAAAATCCTTGGTAACTTATCAATTTGTTAGATTTTATTTAGCTTTATATAACAGAAAGATATCAAGTTATCTTAAATACAACAAGCTATATAACACTAAAAGCAAATATCAAGAATTTAGTATTTTATTACTAAGAAAATAAACAGGATATTTTTGAGAAGCAAAAGACAAACAAATCCATCCTAAAGCCATTAATGTGAATCCAAACATTGAGCAAATTTTGGGTCCAAACCTATCCACTATCAATCCAGCAAAAATAGAAAATGTGAATTGACATCCAATTGCAGTTGTAAATAAGTTTGCAATAACTTGCCGCCGATGACTACAGTCTATATGCCCCTTAACGAATTGTTGTTTATTTTTTGATTTTTCCTCAACTTTGGATACCTTATGCTGATGCACTATGTCTGATATTGTATTTGACTTATCTAAATTAAGAACCTGACTACTACTAGATTCCAAAACTTCAGCTTTATTTTCTGATTTTACTAATTCCAATGCACAACCTTCACAATCTATAATTTCATGAGAGTCAAAACACAGCCAATGATATGCACCTTGTTTGTAAAGCATTGATTGGAAGCCATCCCACCCCCAATGTGTGCTTCCAGTAAAAAAAACTACTATACCATATAACATAAGGACAACTAAACGATTGGGGGACTGAACTTTAAGAGGGCCTTCCCGCTTAATAACCGGGTGCCAAAAATACCACTGTGCAAGAGCCATCTTATATTCCGAACCTCAATTTGCAACTAAGTATCACTCAATTTATATCTAGAATCCTAGATTTAAATATATAATAGGTGCTTTTGCAAATATATTATAAGAATATTTTAGTTGAAAATTCCTTATATTATGTCTTTTTAAAATAATTTGCTATAAAATAATCATTTATTAAAGCACACTCTACCATGAATATGAGAATCTAAGCTCTAGAACGATTTGATAAAATTATTTAGTTACAAAAAATTAGCAGGTATCGTTGCGAATATCACTCATAAGAAACTGTACCCAATAATATTTGAATTAAAATGAGATTCAGATTGGAAATTATCAAATTAATATCAACATAAATCATAGATGCGTAAAAAGGGCCAAGACCCTTTCACAAAGTAGATAAATAAATCCTCAAAGTGCTTAGGAAATTATTATATGAAAAAATTTACTAATTTAAATTTGTAACAAAACCAAATTAATATAATACATGTAACTTTTTATTTTTGCTTTGGAAGGGTCATCAATATTTTATTAAATATTGTAAGAATTAAAATAATTATGAAATAAATAATCTGGGAGTTTAAACTTTTAGAGGGGTCTTAGGTATAAATTCAATCAGAGAATCTTATTAAGTATATAATGGTAATAATTATACAAGGTAGTAAATATTTAGGATGCTCTCTAAATGTGTTCTAGAGTGGTATTTGCAGTTGGAAGAGACATCTGACTACCAATTTTATGCAATATTATTATTTGCAGATTAAACAGCTTTCTTTTGATTATATAAATACTTAAAGTTAATTGGATGATGAAGATATATTAACGTGTTGGTGGATTGTTGATAAAATTTACTTCTAAGAAAAATTAGTTAATAAAGATTTGCGATCTTGCTTTTTGTGTCGTGAAAATTAAGACTTTAGATGCTTTCTGAAGCGAGGGGTAGGGCTTGGTGAGTTTCACTTATACTCTGGCTCAGTTTGAGATGAGCTTGGATGTTTAGTGATTTTACAAAGTCATTAACTGTCTTGTGAGGGCTTTCATAAGTCCAGCTTATTTGCCTGTAATTAGGAAAGTGATACAAATTTGGTGTCAAAAATGAAGGAAGGCAATAGGCACCTAAAAATAAAAAAAATCGAATACATACTTCATAAGTATTTTTATAGCAAATCCCGTGGATATAGCATCTTGAAAGTTATATGCTTGATTCAAAGTCAAATTATTTACTTGAAGATAATGTTTGAGAAGTTGAGAAAGTTGATTTGTGCTCTGGGGACTTGGGTTTGATATTGCTTTTGAAGAAATTTGAATTAAGTTATCCAAATTGATAACTTGTAGGCACTTTTCACAAATGACCTGTTGAGTAGAAATAAAAATCGATGAAGTAGCTATAGTAAAAAGTCTGAAACTTTTTACCTTTAGGCCAAGTAAGCAAATCCTATGCTCAGAGGACTTAATTGAGGTTTGAGCCAATACCTTCCTTTCTTCATCACATTTGAATTGGGCTTTGCAGCTGCTACATTCTTTAATCTTCTCTCGTAGAGTTGCTATTTTATCATTCAATTCATATTCAGTGAAACTTGAATTCCTTTTATCCTTTTTCTTGTTCAAAGATGGGCCGTATATAGATCTAAGAGCCTCTGGTAATAAGGTAGAGGATAGTTCAAAGTGTATTGGATTTGGTGATAAATTAGGAGATATGTTGTTATGTTCATTTAATAAAGAACTCAGCTGGCTCTCTAAAACAGCTTCTGTAGCCATAGTTTAAAAAGATTAGTCCCTATATACTCGAAAATATCTTAAAGTGTAGGTAATTTAGAACTGATCATTAAGATATACTTAGAGGATCTTTACGCTGTTTGTATTAAGCTATAGGGTTTAATGGCTTCTTCATATTAATTTTATTATTTTGAAACGACGGATGTTTTCAGTTAGATTGCAAAATATTTTAAAAACTAGTTGCTAGGAATCTAATAATTTAGATAATTGTGTCAAAAACAACAAATGAGAAGATGGCATTCAGGTTGGGATTCAAAGCAGTTGTAATTATAGTTTCTCATACTCATTTAGATTGCTAATTACAATCTAAAATATGTAGCCTTCAATTTCATTTTTTTTAAGCGTCTAAGCCATGCTAAGTCTTAAAATTAATAAAAAATGAAAAATTTAATTCATTTTTTAAACTCCAAGATGCCAAAAAGATATTTAAGCAACTAAATGTTCATATAGGAGGTTCTTTCTATCCTTTTACACTGTTGAAGCTTGTTGTGTTTATACCGTTGAATGCAACTCATGCCAAGTCATGAGATTATTTTTACAATTGTTTAAAGTTAGGGATCATAGCTCATTAAAAATTTGGAGTAAAATGTTTTTTAAACTAGTTCTCTGCACGGGTTTATTTTTGAGTACTTTATAATAAACGTTGATAATTATTTCATTCTCGATGCTTTGGGTAGGATAGATCCAATTTTAAATAATATCTTATCCAAGAGATTTGTTATTGTATGTACAGGAATAAAAAATTTATTCCTGTAGCGCAAATTTCGAATGATTTACTCAGTTGAATTAATTTAATTTGTTTTACCTATTTTTCAAAAGAATTTTTTATAGAATAAAAATCAAAATGGAATGGTGCTTGAGTAGAAAAATTGGTTTGAGCCCAATCATTCCAAAAGTTGATAACAATGAAGAATATATGGCAATTACTTTCGAGCAAAAAGGCAAAAATTCTAAAATTTGTTCAATGTAAAGAAAATTACATTTGTGTACCTATTTGTTTAGCAAATTCAATTATAGGAGGGAATTACTTAGCAAGTTTTTTATAATTCTAAAAACAAGAATTTCTTTAATGGTGCGCAATGAGACAACAAGAAGTAGCTTTTTATTGAGGTAAAGAAGCTCAATTATAATATATTTGTCCATTATGCTATTCTGGATACACGACAGAAAGATTGAAGAATGCTCAATGTAACAACAATTGAATAAAGACTTTTAATCAATGCACTTAGCTGTTTTATTAATAGTTTATTAATCAAGAGCGAGAATAACTTGACAAATATCTCAAGATGCTTTGCAATAGCTTCGTATCTGGTTGACCATATGGATCTAGTTAACATCGATCCTGTAAATTACGAAGTAATTTATTCTATTCAAAATCAAATCACTCTAGTAACAAATGATTAGGAATGGGTTTATATTATCCTAATCCAAATTTTCATATCACATGCTAAATGCAAAGGAATGAAACGTAAATTCTGAGTTCTGCTATTCTAACTAGAGATGAAAGTTTTATTATATCTAGATGTCAGTCTCAGGGCATGGTATTTTAATATATTCCAAGAGTACTGCACATTTCGGGAGTTGAAGTACGCTATAAAGGCCGTATGTTTTTAAGGGTTAAATCAAACAATTGATTTTATAAGTGTTTTATTCACAGATCAAGCAGAAATATAACAAGATTTATATAAATAGATCCTTTCTGGAATATAAAGTACAATTCCTCAATTCATGAGGGAGAAGCTGTTAATATTTATCAATAACTACATTTTTAAATCAGTTTGTTGACTTGTGAGAAGCATATGTTAACTCTTTTTAGTTCCTGATATAGTTCAAACTTGTATGTTTCAGACATTGTGATAATGATAAAGGCTCTTTAAATTATAATAAAAATTTCAAAAGCCAACCCTCTTAAGATGTGGAAGTTGAGTTTTAAAAGTCTATAGTTTAAAATTATTCATGTTAATCGGAAATAAAAATGTATTAGCAGATAATTGTAAAAAAGGCTACCGAAATGGGCGTAAAAATTAAAACTCAAGTTTATATATTAGATGATTTCCTCTATATCTCCATATATTTGACTTCCTGCATAGTCGTCAAATATCGTTGCTAAGTATCTCAAAAATAATTGAGTTGACTTTTTGCACTCATCCAAAGAGTTTAGATATAGAGGATTGAGGTATTTGAGCCAAGATTGCACAAGTATGTTTTCATCTAAACATCGCGCAAAGTGTTCAATTCCAAGGACCTCACTGAGCCTTGAAGATAATTTTCCATGTTTCTCTATACTGTCTGATTAGGGCATATTAGGGGAAAAATTTTACAATGTTTTAAAGCAAGTAATATGTGATATGGGAATCTTTTGAATTTATACGATTTATTGTTCGGAAGTATGTTATGAAATTATTCTCATGATTACCAAAATGAATAAACTAACCTATTATATTGTTATATTCGGCCTCTGTATATGTGCCTAAGTCAAGAAAAAAGGTATCAAACCATAGCACCCAAACAATGATCCACTCCATGGGGTCGTGTAAATGATGGCTCAAATGGTTGTCATCTGAGAGAAATTTACTAAGAAATTATGACAATTATCTATTAGCGTTGTGTATAATGCATTTTTATTGACAATCTATGAATATACTAAATGAGAATCGAAGCAGGGCTTTGTATGAATAACAACTTAAACTAAACTTAAGAATCAAATAAAATATTACTTTGGCTACTGTAATCAAGTGGTTGATTACTCAATGAGTCTACGAATGTTTGAAAACTCGAAACAATGCTCAGGACATTGAATCGACTCATTTTTGGCACTTCAATGAAAGTTCCTGCAAGAACTTGATCTCTTAAATCGTTCAAGCCTTTCCTTAAAGTGTAAGGTGTGACCCACCATTGATTATAATTGGCTAAAAGCTCTCTTTGCTGGTCGAGAATTCTTGGTTCTACATCCTCTAAAAGATCATCATCAAAAATTTTAACTAATAATGTGCGTTTATATTATTATTGAATACCGAAACATTTAACAAATCTATTATATTATTTAAGTGCTATTTCATTACCTTTGTCTTCATGAATTAGACTTTTTATTACTGGAGATTCTGGAGTATTTGATTTTTGGTAAAGTCTCTTTCCAAAATATGTTTTTAGGGTAATTCCTGTTACTTTTATCAATTCTGATTCTTTTGCCCACCACCGGAATTGCGAAGCAATTCGTCCTCTGAAACCTGGGAAACTTATCCAATATATAGGTATTGTTTTGTCGGATTGAAAGCGTTGTTCAATGGTATCATTATCGATGGTCCGGCTTTCATCTCCAAGAAAAAGATTACGGATTGATTTTATATGAATAAAGACAAAAAAAGGTTTTTCTTGCCATTTTGTTATTGCTATTTCTCCTTTTCGGAATTTATATATTTTCTTTTCATTGTTTCCCTTTGGTAAAGAGCAATATGTCTTGGTCATTGAATCTTTTCAGTTAAAAACAAAATGTCTAACATATTCTACACATTGATTAAATTTTTCCTAGAAACATCTTTGCAAATGCAATTTGAATAACAAATTTATGTTATAGTTAGATATGATGTCTAAAAGCTAGTAGATTATTTCCTTGATTATGAACTTAAAAAGTATCTATTAAAAGCTCTCAGAGTGTAACATGTTGAGACTACAAAACTCATTTTATAATAGATATTTTTTAAGGATTCTAATCCGGGAAACTTCTTAATTACTTAAGGAGTTCATTTGGTCAACTCATTTTAATTTACTCTAGGTGATAAAAAAACTCCAAAGTCAGTGCTTAGTTCGTTTTTAAGCTTGATTCTGGTGGGTTCATATTTTGAAATATAAAGTTTTGAGCAGGGATATTATAATAATTTTCACAAAATCTTGATTTTATATAACTTGTCTTACTCAGTTCGATGAAAAAGGTTAAAAAAAATTTATCTAAAAAAGCAACTTTGAAAAAAAATTGTTTCTGGAAAACCGATCATTGGATTATTAGTAAATAGATGATTCCAGTTAATTTTCAAAAATAAGTGCGATAATAAAAGGATAAGGTAGTAAATCAAGCTTTTGAGTGTATTAAGTTTATTTTGTTCCAGGAACGTATACATCAGCAAAGAGTGCTCGAGCAGGACGAAACACAGAAGATTTGTTATCAAGTCTGTGGGTAAAATTATATATATATATATTATTAAGTAAAAATAAAAGCTATAAGGAATCAAATTATCCGAATTATAATAGTGTAATAAATAAGAATCTAACCTGTGTACGTAGTCACCCCAATTGCCAGAGAGATTGTTGTATGTAAAGTTTAATGCAAAAGCTCTCATTGGCTAAAAAGGATAAAATAGTTACATGCTAAATAATTTATTCAATTGAGAACTTAAAAAGGTCATACCTCATCATGTGAAGGAGTAGGGAATGTTTGAGTGTCTGGATTATCTTTACCATACGGAATCATATTAAATCTAACTGAAATGGCAAAAAGTGTATCGGACATATTGAAACTTCTTAAAAAGTGTGAATGCTTCTGCATATCTTACATGAAGTAGGGAGCGGAACACCTTCGGGAACGTCTTTTGGATCGACAGCAATGTGTTCACAAAGGGTATTGAAATCTCGGCTTTCCGTAGCTTCACTAAAAGCCTTATCCCTATGAAGTAAGTTGGCAAAAAGAGTATATAAGAGCTAAGGGAAAAAGGCTTAATAGTTTAATTTTTTATTACCATAACTGGTTAAATCGATTGTGATCATGCGAGTAATCTTGTGTCTGAGAATATTAAAGGTGGTTTATTTTAATCTATAGTTGCTTTAGTTGAGGTAGAGTAACAAAATCATAGAATACCCTTTTTTCAAAATCTTCTGATTGTGACATCCAGAAACCTTCAGAGTCCATATCCTTTGCAACTCCCAATTCTACTAAATTGGCAATGTCCTGTTCATTTATGAAAGTAGTTTATTAGTTACATAAACATTATATATTAGTTTCATGAATTCTATATGAGAGTTTATATAGTGTTGTGTGTCGTTTAATATAAATATATTGTATTTGTTTGTATGGATTTTATGCCTTATAAAATTTGAGAGTAATAAGTTCATATTGTGTTAAAGTAATTGTAAACTATCATAATAATCAAGATTTCTGTAATAATTATCTTTTAAAAACATACCACTAAGTCTTGGTAAGATTTGCTGTAGTAATAGGTCATAAAACCGGATGTCAAAGAAAATGAAAATAAGGCAGCGAATTGCTGAAAAGATGAAAAATAAAAGTCTTTTATAATTATTATATCAAAATAGGTACACTTAGAGAAATTCGGCCTATCTTATTACCAATTTAAGATCTGGGTTATGTTTCTTCACAAACGCTGACATCGGGGAATAGAAATACATTACTATGCTTTTCGAGGTCTTGAAGGTATCTCCAAACATCTTTTCCAAATATGGACGCATGCCTCTTATCCAAAGAACAAATCCATTGTAAGAAGGATGTTCACCATAGTAGTGCCTATCAGGGATCTGTGGGTGCCACATTTGAGATTTTGGGATTGCCCACGAGGGTTTTCCGCCTCCACCTCCAGCAAGTCTATAACCGGATAAACGGAGGATTGGAGCGGATATACTACGCATCGTTTAAAGTGTGAGGAGGCAGATTAAATACTACACTTTTATGTTTTTGAAGAAGATTCTATTCTTTCAAACGATTCAGAAAGTATTTTTCAAAGGTTCATATTTACGATAAATAGTCGTGCTCAGTTAATTTATATGAGGTAAGGAGTAAAGCTCACTATTGATGCTTCAACAATTTTATTTTTATAGTTCAGTTACACACTTTATAAAGATATGGTAGTTTGTATGAAGTTATTTAAGTGTTCTAGTAAGCAAGATGTTGTTATTCTTTAGCATACAGTATATCCTCTCGTACCTTTGAAAAAGCATTTATATCAGTCTAGTTCTACACACACACTTTGGGCAACTACATTAGGTGTGTATATGCTCACTTGTACATAACACATCCGTTTACATATATGACGCAAATGTCACCTAGATCAGTTTAAAATTAACAAGTTCCGCAGGGCTTGAAAAATAGTAAATTGCATAATACTAAAGACCAACACACGCAGTAAACAGTAGGACTTTAATAAAAAATCCTTATCACATAACTAATTTATTGTCAACTATTATGCTACCTATGTATAAATAATTACATATTCTAGTTGTCTAAGCTCAAATTTGAAATTTTATACAAGCTTCAAATTCATTTGGTTTACACGCAGATAGATCTTAAGCATTGAAACACATTGTTATTGGGGATCTGACGAAAAAATTGAGTTCTGATTGATCTAAATTTACCTTAAATTAAGTCTAAGGATCTTTAAACTACATGTCAGTTAGATAGAGAGTTATGCAAAAATTAATTTAAAGGCCTCTTAATATATACTTATAACAGCTATGTTTAAGCTGGGATAATGTTAGTTAAAACTTTAGTAACGAAAGAGCTTTTAAATTCAATTTTTTCAAAATAAAGTGTACCTAGTAAATAAATAATAAATAGTAAGAACAAATTTTAAGCAAACAATTAAGTTTACACAGACAATATTAGATATATCTACAATGTGGAATTAATACTCTTCTAAGAGCTTTAATTATGTGACTAAATTCGTATAATTTAATAACCCAAAAGGCAGTCTTTCCAAACTTGAATGAGTTTTAGATGAAAAATTATATACATGTGTAGATTATTAATCTTAAATTAGTGTAAAGGCTATGTAAATTTTCACTTGGGTTCTATTTGAGCCAACAATTTGGGAAAACATGTAATAATTTGTATACTTAAAGATGCATGGAAGGATTTATTATAATCTATAGACTAAGTAGTTAAACAAGTTAGTTTTTAATCTGTTAAGTAATATTATAACACTTACAAAAGGGAGTTAATTAATTAAACTGCTGAACAACCTTATATTTCAAAAGCAATAACAATTTGTTATTTAAAGATTAGATTAATATAATTTATCTCCATTAAAAAATTCAAATAATTACCAAATTAATTTTGACATCTAATGAAAACTATGAAAAAAAAAGTAACTATATTTTAATTCTTTACCTTTATAAAACTTAAATATTACAGGATGATATAATTGATCTTTCAGGAGCTAGAAAAATTGCCATAATTTTAAATTACAAATTTTAGTTTCGAATATCCCTCAACACCCCAAAACCCCAATTGGGAGCACTTTTTCAAATTAGAAATAAAATAGAAGTATATTTTACTTCCCCTCAAAGATTCATGGACAAAGGAACATGGAAATTTTGTGTATAATCATTAGTTACAAATAGAAATTTTAATTAATTGTTTAAAGAATGCCTAAAACTGTTTTAACATAAAGTTTTCGTCCAAATTTGATTTGTATTTCACGTATATATTGTTGGTATCTAATAAAAACAATTCTAGACAACAATGACTCACGCGCTCTTATTCCTAATAAACATAAAGAAATAATATGAGTTACTTTGGAATATTAGGGTTAAGTGAATAAAAATGACACAAAAAAATTACTAGGGTTAAGTTATTACCTGAATAAAGATTAAAGTGAAAAGTAAAATTTTTGCCATTTATACAATAGCTACAACTTTTTAATCTATATGACAAAGATTTTTCATTTGGGAATTTGTTATAAATATAAATTGTTTCTTGTCCTGTGATTCTATGTTGCTGTTTATACCAAAAATTAATATTTAGTTTTTACATTACACTGTGTATAATGAAATTAGTTTCAAAGATGGGAAACAACACAACTTTAATTGATGTGTATTAATTTTTACAGAACTCGCTTGCAAAATTAAATTACAGTACAAGATAAATTAATCCTAAGTAATTCTAGATTTACCAAGATGACTTGATACAATTTGATATTCATTAGATATAATTCAATTCATTAAGCTTTAAAATTTGGCAACAGCAAGCATAGCCTAATTCTTATGGGATCTCCTGCCTAAAAAACAATTTTATATCAAAATCTATAAGGTTTATAGTATGAGTAATTATAATATCCGTTGTCTAAGTGTAAGGCTAAAAAAATTTCTTGCATTAAAAATTAAAAATATAGCATTTTCAAACACAGATTTTTCGAGTATTAAAAGTTTTTACTGCCTGGGTAAATTATTTTTTAGCTTTTCTCTATTATGATTTCTTGATTCAAATTATTAGGCTTTTCGACTTTGTTTTTTCTCAGATCAAGTAAGTTTATTTCACGATTCCACTTTATTAAAATTTCTCAATTGTGGTTTGTTTTTTCTAATAGATATGTTAATTTCTTTATTCACGTACTCTCGACTTCAGATTTTGAGTTTCTTGGATTTTTATTCTCTTAACTCCTATATTCCTCGAATCAAATTAGCCAGAATTCCATGATTGGGTAGCATCTAAATTTTAGTATTTAATTTTTCTTCAATTTTAATTTGCTAAACACGGAGAAGTTTGTAATGATAACTTGTTAGTTTCCCAACAACTGTTTCTATTGAAACTGTGAAGATCCTTAAATGTCGTTCATTATTGTTAGCATTTAATTGTTAGAATGCTAACAATTTTGAAATTTATTTGTTTCTTATCGAAGTTCTGTTTTCATGATATGTAGATATATTAAATTTATAATTAGTTTTACTTTTTAGAATTAGTTTCTCATAATTTTTATTTTATTTCAAGATAGGATTGTTAAAGTAATCTCTTGGGTTGTGAGCTCAACACAGTAATACATTTCTAGATAATTTTAGTCTTGACACGTTTCGACTATTACCTGTTTAGCCCAATTCAATCTTAATTAATCTTATATATGAATTTTTACAAGATTGCGTAATTAGTATAATTATTGTGTTCTAGAGCTCATAACTTTCGCTTAGATGGGCTACAATCAGCAATCATAATTGATTAATTATGCTTTTAAGAAAAAAATATTGCAAATTAACAATTATTTTGTAGTTTTCTTAACAGTTAATATTACTATTAATTATTACTATTAATTATTTGGCCACTTAGAGACTAAATTTGTTCCGGTCTTAAATAAATAGAAATCACCAATAACCTACTTGTTCCTGGGCCTTCAAAGCTTGACACTGCTGAAAGCTTTCGGATGGACCAAAACAATTAATACTCACGAGCCAAAACTTTTAGACCAAGGAATTTTGATAATATTAACAATGGATGATCACAAATCTACCTCATCTTCTACCACATTTTCTACCGCTAGTACCTATGGGGAAGAGACTAATCTACTTATTGAAAAGGTACCAAGAGGCCACCAAGTAGTTTTATTCGAAGATATCTCACTAAAAAGCCCAAAAAGGCTAACATTTTACCTTTCACTTATCTCCTTTTTCACAGCCTATTGTATACAGCCCTTGATAGTAAGTCCACTCAATTTACAATTTCAATTAACGTTAGCATTAAATTACATAACCGACCATTTAGATTAAATAACTTTATACTTTTTATTACAAACCTAACTGATTGATGCAAGTACACATGATTTTAAACTCTGATATAAATAACATAAAAATTCTCATTCTCAGATCGATGCATTGAAGTTTCAAGGCTTCGCAAAGGTAAATAAACACTTTTTAAAAATATATTTAAATCTTAAGAGGATTTTGAAATCACGTATATTACCTATCAATCTCATAGTATGTATGTATATGTGTACTGTGTAAATCCAGATAAAAAGATTCACTCTGATTATTTTCTTTTTGAAATTCATCTCTTTACACATCATATTCATTCTCAGCCAACAACAGTACTGTTCTTATATCCACACTATATAGCCATGTTCCTATCTGGCCTTCTTTCAAAGGATGCCAATATATACACATATAATATAAGGTAAGCCTTTACATATAACAAAAAACAAGCTATTTAATTGCTAGAGTGAATTTATAGTTGGCAGGTTTGGAAAAAAGGGCTATGGCTAGGTATAATTGACTTTTTACATCAATTCTTTGAAAAAGGTAAACTTTCAAAAACTCAATATTCAACAAATATCTATTCTTATTGTTCATCAATTTTGTACTGATATTATATAAAGTGTCTCACTAGTATATATCCTAAATTTCTCTGCGAATTTTCTACACCTAAAAACACCTTAAAACACCTTAAAACACTTCAAATTATCAATTTTTATAATTTAGCTGGATTAATGTTTGCTGGATCATCAGTCTACATTCTCATTAGTAATTCTTCAATAATATGGACTGCATTAATTTCTGCCATCATTATTAAAAGGTTGGTATTTGTAACTTTGTATAATTTTAATTGAACTTATCAATATATTAACTCACTATATTATTGACTCCTACTTGAGGAGCAATAGCATCCCTTTAGAGTGACTAAATATTATTTTCTACACTTCCTTGTTTTAGAAATGCAATTTAGGTTATTAGCTCACCTAACCATCATTTACCTTATTTTCTGCAATACACTAATCACCACCATACACATTTTCTTCGATTTTATTTTTCCAAACACACAATTTGTAAGCTGCATCTCTACTCCTTAAACTTTGATAACTACTATTTAGAGACCTTTCACCATATCAATGGGCAAGTTTAGTCATGGTTTCAATTGGCTTAGGCCTTAAGGTTAGTTTAATACACACACAAATATACAAATACATATATTTTAACACAATCATACTAACACCCTATCTTCATAGGTACTTGATCTCCAATTCGATTGGAGTGGAGACTCCATTGGTGTTATTTTCACACTCATTGCTGCTCTTTTGGTTAGTTTCCACACAAGATAATAATATGTACTCATTTGGGAGGATGGACATGTGTAAATTCATAAATTTCACAATAATTTGATTGATTTAGCACTATAACAAATGTGTTTATACAATATAAAATGATTTATCACGAAAATGATACACTCATCTTTATTTTTAGCTTTCAATTCCTATGTGTGTTTATGTATCCATGTATTGATAAATATATATTTATACTTGAATACAATGTGTTTATTGCCTAATTTATTTCAAATATGTGTGTAAATCCTAGCATGCACTCACGTCTGTACTCAATGAGAAATTCCTCAAATACCCAGAAGATATACCAGGGCCTATTCTTGTATTTATGATGGGGTAAGTATTGTCATCCTGAGCTACTTATATGTGTACATATTTTTTAACATATTTAATTAGTACATTTCCATTAAATCATAAATCTTACATACACTGTATTAATCACTAAGATGTTTACATGAAACTTTATATATTCAAAATAGTTGGAAGAACTTTCTATTTTATTATATTCAAATAACAACCAAACACTTTAATACACATACTACTACTTTAGCACAAAAAATACAACTACATAAATACACCCATATCACATCCATACACACTTTAAAAACCTCTCACTTACTCTAATACCCACACACTTTAACACACAAATACTCACGCTCAAAGACATACACACTAATTATATTCTTCCAATAACAATCACTCATATAAATTTTGCAGAATTTTCAATATAATCATCCTAACATTTTGGTTGTTTGTCTGGACAATACCACGTTGGCAGGAAGAAGTTGTTGACAATATTAAACAAAGTAATGGAAATGTGCAAACGATTTGTGTGTTGATGTGTTGCCTATTTGCCTGTGGAATGATCAATGCAAACACACAATGGTACCTCATGAAGAAAATTGGTAAGATATGAAATAATATATATCATGAATTTTACAATTAAAATATCACAATAATTATCTCACATACATATATGTATATTTATATAGTGTATGTGTATGTGTGGGCTGTAAACAAATTTACAATAAAAATAGATATATGTACACATATACACACATAAATATATATATATATATATATATATATATGTAAGTCTTTAGTACTGTATGATTATTTTTATATGATTTTTTATAAGTTTGATAGGTGTGTGTTATTTCTATATATGCTTTATAGCATATTATCAATAAATATTTGGTGTGTAAAATAATTTTGATCACTTAATATAAATTTTAACTCTTATATACATCAATATTTACACACACAGGCTCAGTATCTGTAGGTGTAATCAAAGGATTTAAGGCAGCAGCAGTATTCCTAATTGGTCATTATTTATTTTGCCATCTACAGGTACATAATTAGTCCAATTTTTATTCTTGATACGCATTAATCATACTCTATATACACACACACACATATTTTTATTTAATCTTATTAATTTACTATCACACAATTTTTGAATAACTCACACACCTCACAAAATCTAACAGACACACCTCACAAAATCCAACAGACACACCTCACAAAATCCAACACACACACCTCACAAAATCTAACACACACACCCCACCAAATCAAACACACACACCTCACAAAATCCAACACACACACCTCACAAAATCCGACACACACACCTCACAAAATCCAACACACACACCTCACAAAATCCAACACACACACCTCACAAAATCTAACACACACACCTCACAAAATCCGACACACACACCTCACAAAATCTAACACACACACCTCACAAAATCTAACACACACACCTCACCAAATCATACACACACACCTCACAAAATCCAACACACACACCTCACAAAATCTAACACACACACCTCACAAAATCTAACAGACACACCTCACAAAATCTAACACACACACCTCACAAAATCCAACACACACACCTCACAAAATCCAACACACACACCTCACAAAATCCAACAGACACACCTCACAAAATCCAACAGACACACCTCACAAAATCCAACACACACACCTCACCAAATCCGACACACACACCTCACAAAATCCAACACACACACCTCACAAAATCCAACACACACACCTCACAAAATCTAACACACACACCTCACCAAATCATACACACACACCTCACAAAATCTAACACACACACCTCACAAAATCTAACACACACACCTCACAAATCATACACATTCTTCCTCTATCAATTATTACACAGCCATCTCAATGCTTAACGAGTGGGAAAATGTTATCAGCCGCTATTTGTATAACTGGTGTTATTTCTTATTCAATTTCTACTTCTTATAACAAAGCTACAGTCACTCCAACCATAAAACAAAGATAAAATAAGTTAAAACAGATGAAAATTATAGGGAATCCATCATGCAGCACACACACACAATAGCATACTATGCATACACATAAACACAAACATACTATACACACACTCACACACAAACACGCTAAACACATACATCCTCACATACACTCACACACACTCACACACAAACACGCAAAACACATACATCCTCACATACACTCACACACACATACACACTCCCATACATACACATATATAGTTACATACACACACACTCATACATACATATTTACACACATAATTCACACACATATTTCATACAAATATTCATACACATATTTCATACAAATATTTTACACACATATTTCATACAAATATTCACACACATATTTCATACAAATATTCATACACATATTTCATACAAAT
>JADHZB010002022.1:45329-58730 GCA_015657535.1 Nephromyces sp. MM_2019 | reverse complement strand
GTGTGGAGGTGTGTGGAGGTGTGTGGGGGTGTGTGAATGGATTACACAAGAGGAATTATAATGGTTGTGTAAATGTGCGAATGGATTACACAAGAGGAATTATAATGGTTGTGTAAATGTGTGAATGAATTACACAAGAGGAATTAATTTCATATATATATATATATATGTGAGAACATGTGATAAGTTCAATGATTAATATATATATATACATATTTATTTGTATGTATATATATGTTCAATATTAATTATTACACACATAATTATGATTTTAGTTGAATTTGCAACTTATTTAAATTATTGCCGATCACTTCGATTTGAAGACAGACCAGATTATGGATTTTTGAGGCGGAACTTTAAGGACCTATTTGTTAGGTATGTACACACACTCATTCTGATTTATATTGCAATTTTTAATGTGTATCGATTTACACACATTTATATGCCTTTTTATTAAATAATATTTTTTACACACAGAGAAGGCTTCCAATACGATCATATTTTTGATTGGACTCTGGTATGTATTATAAAACACACTTTATAAATACTTTACATCTTCAATAATACACATACACACACACACGTTTTACACACAATAGATTACGTTTCAAAATATTTTATGTACACACATGATTCTACACTCAAATTATATATCCGCTTACACAACACTCACAAACATATACACACACATTATACACACTTATAAGATACATAACATATACACTTGTAATAAAAATACGCACTCATACACACATAATATATATACACACGCATACACACATAATATATATACACACTCAATATATATATACAAAAACACATACTATTATTTCATAGCTGCATCCCGATAATACTGAATTACGTGAACGTGAAAATGGTGAAAGAACCCGACGACTAGATGAAGATTTGTAAGTGTGTGTGTACAGTTTATAGATTATATACATATTCATTTCACACACACACAACACAAAACATATATCATCTATGCATTATGCACACTTAATTAGATTTGAAACCATAACATACACACATTCAAATAATATTTTTATTTATAGGCAACTAGAGAGTCTCAGACGTACCCAACGTTAAATATCCCCTATTCTCAAACACACATATACACACACACAAATATTGATATATATATATATTTCTGGAGTAAAAAATGAATAATTCAATTTATTCAACTTATTTGTAGATAAAATAATTCAAACCATTAAGCATGAAAATGTGTAATTTCAATTATACACACACATTACACACTTTTATGTTTATATTAACATTTCTCTCAACATCTTTTTTTTTGAAAGTTATAAAATCTTTTATACTTGTTAACACTTGGCTTATATCTACACACATAATATATACATACACAAACACACATAATTTACATAAATCATTCACAATATACACACACAATTTACACATACATGATGTAAACTCTCAAACTTCCTACACTAAGTGAATTGATCGACATCTAAAAACAATTCAAAACAAGTTAACAATACACACAAGTAAACTCTTCAAGAAATACTACACACACATACACACAAACACCCTCACACAGCAAGGACACCTACGCACACAAAAATACACATAGTCCCACAATACCCACACACATACATTACACACACAACACACACACATGGGTGATTAGCTACATCATCCCCCCTATATTTTTAGACTATTTACATTTTCAGAAATTTTATAAGACAAGTGATGGTACACACACATACATCATTTTACTTTTTCAACTTTTCTGTACGATTCTATCATGTAATTATAAGCCTCTTAAACTCACACATTTAAAGAATTTAATACAAGTAGTTATTAATATAAAAAACAAGTCATATTATAGAATATAAATATATATATCTATACATTTAAAAAAAATATATAAGTTATATATATATATATATATAAACACAAATACTGTAATCGATTGGTAATAATACACTCGATTCAGATTAAAATTGTCTACATTAAATTTATTAACCAACATATAACCATCAACAATTAAAAATTATTATATACTCTAAATACAACTACACACACATATACAAACACAAAAACACAATCTTTTTTAATATTTTTATCTACTCAATTTAGACAATTTTAACAAGGATTTTTTTTTTGATAATTTTATGCAAAATAAACAAATTATAAAGATAATTAGAAATAATACACAACCTCAAATTTTAATTTTCTTTTATTCTGTGTGCGTAAAACGTTAACTAAGCTATTTTTTATTAAAAAATATACACATATATACATATCTATATAAAGATTTGAGGTCAAATATCTATAATACTTAATGTTAAATTAGGTTGATAACCATATACACATTTATATAATTCACACATACACACACGTATATACTTTTTCTTACACATATACACGTATATACTATTTCTTACACATGTATAAGTATAAACTATTTTCTCCACACACATAGTGTCACACAGTTTTAGTAAATTGAAAAATCACACATTGTCTAACACAAATATTTATTGTAAAAAAAGGGCAATTTCTGTACAAAAATTGCTACTTTTATTTTAGAAAAAGGAGTTAGGTTGTTGGTTAAGAAAAACAACATATACACATAATGTGTATACACTAAGTATCAAATTCAAATAGTTAATTTGTGTGTATATACATATATATATAATTCAATTCAAATAGTTACAGAATATGTTTATATATATACATCACTCATAAAATTTAAATATTTTCCACATACACATTGTGTGTATACACATCAACCATCACATTTCAATTTATCACACATCTTGTGTGTATGTATGTATGTGTGTGTGTGTGTAATTACATCAAACGTGATACTCTTGTTTTTCCACCATGTGCTTGAGCCTTACCACCCTTTGACTGAAGTTTGAAATTTTGAGTTTTGGCTTTGGCATTTGCCTGGTCCATTTTCTTTTGCAATTTTTTGTTTGCTTCAGTTGTTTTCTTTGCCTCAGCCGTTTGTGATTGCTATACAGTTATACACACACGTGTATGTGTGTGTGGGATAAGTGGATGAGTAAGGATGTGTGTAGGTGTGCGGGTTAGCTTGTATACAGTACCCAATGAAGGTTTATTAGATGTTATAAAGAGTGATTCAATGTGTGTGTGTGAATATAATTTCAGTGTAAAAAACTCACCATTTTCAGGGCTTGGTGGTCAGCCTGTTTACGTTGAAGTTCAGCTAAACTGATACCTTCAATAGCTTTTGAAATCTTTTCTTTTTTATGTGTCTTCTTTCTTTGTGAAGAGGTGGCTTGACCCTTCTTGTTATTCCTCCTCCAAGTCTGAAAAAGTGTGTAAAAGTATACAGATTATAAACATAATATAAACGGTTGTACATGCATATCTATATATATGAGTGCTTTGTAATGGTATATGGATGTAAATCTAAACATCATTACTCATTCTAAAATATTCCAAAATCAGAAATCCAAATATGTAACACTCAGACAAATCTATATAGATATAGATCGTATTTAATTTGGTTTCCATGATTATCATCTACTTTCAATGAACTTTACATATAAAACTTTTACATACATACCTACAAATTCAGATACATCTTTATGTATCTTCTATCACTATATACACTCACACAAATCTGACTACGTACATATGTACATCTAATCCTTTGCTCCATTCACTCTAAGCACATATATACATATTCCATAACCTCTTCTCTAATACTCTTTACATCTTTACACATATATATATATATATAACTGCTATGCGTTCAATCTATACACACGTACACCACAACCTCTTCGTTATTACATTACACGCAGCAAGGGTTACAAACCTGTGTCCAGGTAATCTTAGCAGCCTTCTTCTTATTAGCGGCAAGAGAAGCTTGTTTCGCCCCAAAATAGAAGAAGAGTTTACCATCTTTAGAGACAGCTTTGAGTCCTCTTCCAGGGTATATACGATATTCAGAGAAAGAACAGACGTCTGTCTTAACGGTGGTTTTGACGTTTGACATTTTGAAAAAAAATAAAATTAGGTGAAGATGTTGGATAAGTAAGAAACTTAGTGAAGAAGAGTAGGTGGGGAGGTAGGGTGAAAAAGGGGAAGGAATGAAGAAAAAGAGTTGGAATTGGAATATGTATATGAAATATATATATATATGTGTGTAATTATATCTATATGGTCTGTGTGTGTTTTATTATATAATTTACTTATATATATATATATATATGATAGGGATTGAAGAAAGAAGAAGAAAAAAAAAAAAAACTTTTATCAAGGTGGATGTATACTCAGACACGCCCTTGTTTTGTTATCTATGTAGTGTGTGTAGTCGAATGTGTAGTAGTGTGTGTGTTTGTGTATAGTGTGTGTGTGCCGATAGCTATGTTTGTAGAGTGTGTTGGGTATAGAGTGTAAAGTGTGTGTGTGTAGAGTACTTGGTGAATGCGTATACTATCTGTTTGTGTGTTTTACTTAAGCACAATATAGCTAACTTTAATAATATGGTTCTAACCCCCTAAAACTTTTCTACACACACCTTAAAAACATACTACTTTTAACAAACACACATAAACTGCATACATTATTTATACGTATGCTAACTATATATATATATGTATATAAATATATACTAGAATACACATATATATAATTACAGAGTACATACACATATACATATATATACAAAGGCTTACAAATCTATAATTTACCCCCTCCACACACACAAGCAAATATAAGCAGATATACATTTAAACATATACATTTACATATACACACTTGCTTATCCTAACACATATATATTCACATATTTAACATAAGAACATTCACTCGCAAAAGCACATGTGCAAATTTCACAAACGTGCATGTATATAAATATAACAAACAATACATATACACACACATACACATTGTGAAGACTTAAAATATACGCGCATATTAAGTACCTCCCCAAGGCTTATAGATTTATAATAAATTTTCACACACATAAACAGCTTAATGATTTTCGAATATGTTTTAACATTACTCTAAATTAGTTCTCACACTTGGTGTGATTTACTTGGAAAAATTTACTCTCATTATACATAACTTACACACATGTATTTTACAGACATTTGAAAACTAGTTTATTCATATTTTGCACATAGTTTTAGACATTACATATAGTTTAAAAAATATTTTATTCAGACTTTTCACATGATTATAGACACTTTTATACACATCTTGATTTTTATACAAACATATTTTTACATATTTTTCTACACATTTTTACACACATTTTTACGCACATTTTTACATACATTTTAATCAAGATACCTTATAACATAATCAAAATTTAATTAGTATTTCTATTCCTAATATGTGTGTATTTGTAAACTATTTAAATAATATGTATTTTTTATCCTAAAATATCATCAACAGTTTTACATATTTCATCAATTATTCATAAAATGATAGAACGTGTTTACCATATAACTATTAGGGATTTTTATTATACAATGTGTGAATAGTAATTATATAATTTTAGGTAATTGTTATTAATTTTTAAGATTGTTATAAAATCGAAGATGGTGTGTATAAAATTGAGAGAGTATTATATTTCAAAAAAATTAAAAAATATATATACTGAAATTTATGGGTAAAATTGATATGTGTGTGCATTATAAATCAAAAATATTGAATTTATTGTCAAAGATTGTGTTTGAATAATGTTGGTGGGTGTGTGTAGTATAATTTAAAAAAATAAATATATCTGTACCGAAGATTATGTAATGTTGATATGAAGGTGTGTTAATTATAGTATAATTTAAAAAGGTTGAGACTGTCTTATCTAAACGTGTGCATGTGTGTTTAGGATTTATTGAATTTTTTGTGTTATAATTCGGTATTTCCAGTGGGGGAATGTCAAAATATATATTTTATAGGTATCAGGCAACGTCACAAAGTGTGTGTGCCGAGATGTATATAATAAAATATAATGTGTACGTATTCCATTTGGTATTATTTGTGTGTATCAAACTGTTCAATATCCAAATATCAATACAACGCCCTATCTCTCTCCCTCGATACATATATATATAATAAAGTTTCCTGTGTATTTATGAACCTTTCTGATTCAGCGGATAAATAAAAAAGATTTTTATTCTGAGTATAAACAACAAGAGTTGCCAATGTGTGTATGTGTATAAATACCAAGGATTTCCAAAGTGTTGTATGTATAACCCTCACAACATCAACTCAAATATATCATATATATAGAGCACAAAACCTCACCCAATTGGAATGCAAAGTTTATACAAATCATCGTAGCCTAACCAACCTTATTACTTAGTACCTACACATCCTGTAGTGTTTCTACACCACTCACCACATATATACACATTTCTAATCCTACTCGTATCATTTCCCAGAAGAGAGAACACGCTTCAAGATCTTAGAGTATTCCGCCTTTTCTTCTTGGATGTTTTTAGTAGTAACTTTACTGTAGAGAGGCCTCTTTTTGGTAGCTTCGTTGTGTGTGGGTCGATCATATCGTCCGTGTGACGCGGTAGCATGTTGGGCCCTCCTTAAAGATTCATCCAAATGAAATTTGGAAGTTTTTCTAGACTTCACATTAGGTTGTAGATTGGGTACACCCTGTGGGTAATTTGCGGAGTCCATTTGATTTCTCAATTCTCTCATTTTCTGCTTGGTCTTGTGGATTTGTTTCGCTTTGCTACGTTCTTCAAATACATCCGTGGGTTTTTGACCCGGCTTTAATTCTATGATGGGATTTGCCGCCTTTTCATTGTGAGCTTTACTCTTGTAGCCCCATCTTGGTGCCCAATCCTTTGTGTTTTCATCCCATACCATACGGCTCCTCTTCTGTTTAACTATACCCTTCTTCTGTGCAAACTTCTCCCACTTTGTTGGTGCCTTAACCGCAGGGATTGGTAATATCCTAGGTATTTTGATCGAAGTGTCACGCGGAAGGTCAACGACAACACCGTCAGGAGTTGAACGCTTACTTGGTAACTCCCAAATCTTATTTACTAGCGATTTCACATTATCTTCCAATGATGCCTGGGACTCCTCTGTAGCAGATAAGGGCCGAAGGTCATACGTAATCAAATATCTCAATGAGAATTCCAAAGAATTGGTTGTCATTGTGTCGTTGATGTTGAGGATGTACTATTGGGAGGTGGTTTGATTATTGGAGGGATAGAAGATTAGGGGGAGGGAAGAGAGTACTTATGAAGGTAGGTAAGGCGGAGGAAAGTATGTAAGAATAGATATAGTAGGGGTAGGAGTTGATATATGTGTAGACTTTGTAGGGAATGGTATAGGCCTGCTTATAGGTGTTGTGGTGATAGGAGTAGGTGAGAGTAGGGGTTGTAGGGAGGGTGGGATAGTCGTTTGTATAGTAGGTGAATTGCTATATATATATATATATATATAACAAACGACAATATCAAATTATCTTTCTAATTGGTTGGATTTTAGTGAACTGTGTGTGATTAGGATGTTGGTTTATTTAAATGTATGTTGAGGTGTGTATGTGTGTGTGTTAAATCAGGTTAGCTTTTTATGTAAGTAAAATGGCTTTATTATACCTACAATGTGTATAATGTGTGTATGGTGTATGTGTGTACTGTATGTGTGTATGTATTAGATTAGTTAAGTTATGTAAGTAAGATGGGAGATAAGCCCAATGTTTGCTACTACTATGAATAGATATGTTCAATGATTAATTAGGTTATATGTTAAAGGTACATGATGAAGGTGAATATGTTATGTAATCAAATATATAGAATAAAAAAGCCACACACACACCAATACAATGAGTAGAGAATGCCAGCCTAGAAATCAACGTTTATATATATTTTTTTATTTTTATATTCTTATTACATATTAAGTGTGTGTAGAAAACTATGGCTAACACATCTTATTAAAATAGATAATAGAATTGTATGATTAGAGTAACAAGTGTAATCTGCAAGTATCTGTGTATGGGTGTGCATATTAATAGTTTTTATTTTGGGTTTGGGTGGGTGTAATATCTATGTGTGTATTATTTGTGTACCGTGTGTCTAAAATTATTTGAGCTACAATAAAAAATGAATAAATTGTTTTAAATTATGTATGTTTTAATTGATTTAAATTGTAAATGTTTCATAAATTAATAGTATTTAAAATATAAATATTTTTATGTAAAGATGTTATACTTATTTCATATTGAAAATCTATTAAAGTTTTAATCACAATTAGTTCAATGTGCATTAAAGTGTACATTACCAAATGTGTGTAATGTTTGATTTAAGTGTGTATATAATATCCCCCACGCAAAGAAAACAAAAATAACACACACAGCACATACACAAAAGAAACCCAGAATATGCTAAGTACACTAACCTAACAAAAGGAGTGATTTTAGCATACACAGAAGAGAACAGCACAGTGCTAGATAATCTAACACAGTCAAAGCATAACGCGAACTAGTACCAGAGGGAAATACGAACTATAGTCTTATGTAAAAAAAAAAACTAAAAAACTGTAGCCCACAAATAACAGGAAATAACAGAAATTCAAGAACAGAGGGCCAACAACTTTTAAATAAGAAAACCCATACAATACCCGCCTAAACTCAAGAATATCCGAAACAGAACGGACACGAAAACTAAAAAAAACGAAGATCAAAATATATGGAGAATGGGTCTTTTCCTTTTTTTTTAATTTTCGCCTTCAAATCCCCCCTTCATTTTCACCCCTACTCTTTGAACAACTTAATCTTTTTGATATAACAAAACCTTTAATTATGAACTCGCTCTCCCTATCAATATTAAAATATATAGTACGCGGCTTAATTCAAATTCTTATAAAAAAGTATTTAAAAATTCATCTATATGTCGTTATACGTTATAGTTAGCGATACTTAGTCTAAGAAAAGAGAAATACTAGTACGAAACGATTAATCCCTGTGCTTAGCCTAAGATATAACAGTGTAGAATATGTTACCAAATGTCTGTAACATTTGGTTAAAGTGTGTGTAGTGAAATCGTTTGTAATAATGTGGAATGGTATGTATGTGTGATGTTTAGTCTGATGTGTGTAGTGTGTAGTCAATTGAATGTTGTGGCTAGTCACATGTATGTAGTGTGTAGTCTTATGTGTATAGTGTATTCAAATATGTGTGTAGTGTACAAAGTACATCAAAATTATAAACAAATTCATACAAAAAACATCAAAATTATAGTTAAAATTGTGGAATTTCATCAAACTTTACTAAATCAGATTAAGTCTAACTGTTTATATTTATTTATTATTTAAGCTTTGAGAATTATACACACACACATTTGCATATATATTTATGTCGTGTGAAAATCTCAAAAAAATCAAGTGTATCTATACCCCACCCTCATTACAATTCACAAATGTATAAAATTTAAGATATATAAACTACTTTTAAAAATGTATACATACTAAAATATAATTTAGATATATTACACATATTTATAGTAATGACTAAAATTCTATGTGTACACACAAATATGTGTAAATCATAAAAAGATTTATGCACACATGAATAATGTAATGTAACGTTAAATACACACATAAAAAAACCTAACATAAAATTAGATAAAATCACATATACAATAATGTACTTTACATACACAGAAATAACACAAAATACATCAAATTACTTGCGCACACATAAACCATATAAAACAAATTATACATGCACACAAACACGCACACACACAAAAACAACACACGCTACAAAAATTTACACACACATGCATAAAGTAACCAAAATATTTGAAGTGTAAAAAATGTATACATTTTCATGATGTCTTGATTTAACAACATCTTCCTAAATTATTTATAAAAAACATCCATTTTATTTGATTTTTTTAATGTCTTTTGTTGATTTTTTTTCTATTCATACTCATAAACACATAAACACACACACACATATACATACTCACACTATTAACTATAACTCGATAACTTGTACTTAAATTTTTGGTCAATTTATTTGATACCAAGAAAATGAATTTCAATGAAATTTCTAATGTTTTCTGAATGATTTTTTACCCTATACATTTTAACTTTCCAATAAACACCTATACCTTGAATTACATTACATTTGATACCCGTTATACACCTTATCACACCACACACACATCACGCACACACACCAGACACCTTACCCACATCACACACACACTTTAAACACATTATAGACAACTTACACGCATCTATACATATACACAAACACATAGACATACCCTACACATATCCAAATAATTCATCACACACAGAGAGTATAAGTTGTTGACACTACTATTGATATGATTTTGATGCACACATAGTACACCTTATTTGCCCCACACACACTTTTTATCACACATACCTTATCTGATACCCACGCACTCTTTAACACACACACACCTTACCTGTTACACACACACTCTTTGCCATACACACATTACACACTTCCCTCACTTTATGGAGTGTTGTTCACCCCACACACATTTGCATATTTCTTCACTTCCCAGTACTTTGTAAATAGCTAATCTGCCCAAAAAGCACCCACCCAACTCGACACACAACTTCAACAACGACAGGTTCCATTAACACACACATACAAACACACACACACAACACCCCCCCCCCCCNACCCACCCACCCACATACACATACTCACACACACACAAACACACACACACATACACATACATACACACA
Organism: Nephromyces sp. MM_2019; assembly: GCA_015657535.1. Lineage (NCBI taxonomy): Eukaryota > Apicomplexa > Aconoidasida > Nephromycida > Nephromyces > Nephromyces sp. MM_2019. The sequence continues at coordinate 48,017 of JADHZB010002022.1, read as the reverse complement.
CACACACACATACATACATACAAACACACACATACATATATACACACACCCATCATTAATCAATCACCACCCAGCCATATTTGAAGTGTCCATATATCAACGTAACGTGGATAACCCAAACTGTGTATAATCTACTTCCCAAGCGTGTATCCATCTACTATATAAAAGTGTGTACATTTTCTGTGTATAGAACACAATGTATTGGAGTGTGATTGTGTGTGTGTAATAAATTCACACCTATAATAAGGAATATAGGGCTGATCATTATTGAATTCTTTTTATTTTATTTTTTTTGAACTAATACACACACACACACAAACACACACACACATTATCTAAGTATGGATATCCGTAAATTTTTCAAGGCTACAGGGACAACCTCATTGAATAAATCAAAGGGGGACACACATACAAACACACAGCCAGTCAATACTTCCCTATCTACCAACACCGAATTATCTCCCCCAAAAAATTGGCCCAAACGAACTGCAAAGAAATTAAAGACCGAATTAAATTCCCCCAAAAAAGTTGCCCAAACTACACACACAAAAAATGAAGATATTACATCCTCACCCTCTCCCAATATTACCCATAAGTGTGTGTGTGTGTGGGGAGTGTGTGTGTGGGGAGTGTGTGTGTGGGGGGTGTGGGTGGGGTATGTGGGATATATGGGGTGTGTCAGGTGTGTGTGGGTGTGATGGAGTGAGTTGTGTCTAATTAGTGTATTGTGTGTGTTTCAATAATTTATGTAATGTATATATATGTGTAGAGTATGATATTATAATATATACTCCCAAATATATATGCTTATTAACTCCTTCCTATGGCATAGGATCACTTGTGAAGGAAATATTCTCTATATATATACACACTCATTGTTTTGTATATATTTATTTACATGACACACACACACACATTAATTGGTTCAAGAGTGTTGATGATATACACGTTTTCATACACACAATTGTTTTGTATTGAATCATATTTAAGATATATTCTTACTTAATATGTGTGGATATATAATTTTTAATACACACATTTTTGACCTGTGTGTAAAGATTAATATATTTTAACACACATTTATGTGTGTGTGGATACACATTTTATACAGAAAACGTAAGGTAAGAAGAGATTTACACACACTCAACTCTTCTAGTGAAGATGAAACGAACACTAAATCTTCGAATTTCCCCCAAAATTCAAATTTGAAAAAAGAGGAAATTGATTTACCCGTTTGGCTAAGAAAACAAAAGGAAAATAAACCAGATGTATAGTTATATGTGTGTGTATATATATGTGTATGTGTGTGTGTATATATATATGTGTGTGTGTGTATGTGTGTATGTGTATGTGTATATATGAGTGCGTGTGTGTGTGTGTGTGTGTATGTGTGTATGTGTGTATGTGTATGTGTATATATGAGTGTGTGTGTATGTGTGTATGTGTATGTGTATATATGAGTGTGTGTGTGTCTGTGTGTGTCTGTGTGGGTATGTATGTATGTGTTTGTGTGTGTGTATGTTTGCTTGTATGTGTTTGTGTGTGTGTTTGTGTGTATACCTGTATTTATGTGTGTGTATGTGTGTTTGTATGTATATAGCTGTATGTATGTGTATATATGTATGTGTGTGTATGTGTATAACTGTGTATATATTATTGTATGTGTATAACTGTGTATAGCCCTATGTGTATGTGCTTAGTTACTTCTTATATGGTTTAAGTATAAGAAATAGAATATATGTGTGTATATATTTTATATGATCATCAAGACACTATATATTTCTAAGCTTACTATAAATATGTTCTACTAAATAAGTACATATTACCACTTATACTATTTAATAACCAGAGATATACACACAAGACCTATTTAAACACACCACACTATATTTACATATACATATTACACACACCATTTCAACCACACCGCCCCTCCATCATCCCCTAACCCCTTCAACACACATATACACACACACAAAACACTATGTTTGTTAATGTGTGTAAACCATCATATACACACACACAAAACACTATGTTTGTTAATGTGTGTAAACCATCATATACACACACACAAAACACTATGTTTGTTAATGTGTGTAAACCATCATATACACACACACAAAACACTATGTTTGTTAATGTGTGTAAACCATCATATACACACACACAAAACACTATGTTTGTTAATGTGTGTGAACCATCATATACACACAATTTAATTTTTTTTTACCTATATTTTAGAATAAACTCAATCAAAAAACTAACAATATTTTACACACACAAACCATTGAAGTTAATGATTATTTAAAGAAATTAAAGCCCCCCAAGCCTACAATTATTGTTTCATCTTCATCTGAAGAGGATTCCCCCCCAAAACAAACGGGAACTGTAAATGCACACACACCAATTAAAAATTCCCCCCCAAAACAAAAGGGAAATGTAAATACACACACATCAACCAAGTTGGCTGAAAAATGGAAATCCAGTGTAAATATTGGGGCTAAGAAAAAGAGAGGTTATATATACTAAATTATGGTGGAGTGTGTGTATCATTTGGGGGGGAGGGAGTGTGTGTGTGTGTAGGATTTGGTGTGTCTAAGGGGGCTGAGTGTGTGTGTGTGTAGGATTTGGTGTGTCTAAGGGGGCTAAGTGTGTGTGTGTGTAGGATTTGGTGTGTCTAAGGGGGCT
>JADHZB010002022.1:40992-45246 GCA_015657535.1 Nephromyces sp. MM_2019 | reverse complement strand
AGTGTGTGTGTGTGTAGGATTTGGTGTGTCTAAGGGGGCTAAGTGTGTGTGTGTGTAGGATTTGGTGTGTCTAAGGGGGCTGAGTGTGTGTGTGTGTAGGATTTGGTGTGTCTAAGGGGGCTAAGTGTGTGTGTATTGATTTGGGTATGTGCGGGTAAGGGAGAGGTTCTATATTGGTGTAAAGTTTAATTAGCTGTATGGGATGTGTGTGGATGTAGGGATTAATATTTGATATAGGGTGTATGTGTATATGTTGGGTGTATATGTGGTGTGTGTATAGATTAATATATGTATTCGATATTTGGGAGGTAAAGAACTTGGATATATATGAATGATGTGGTCAATCTCCTTCTACACATCTTAATGTTAAATTTCATATAAATGTTTAATAATTCTCATGTGTGTATCTATTAAATTATGTTGAATTCAAACTTTAGGGTTGTAAATTCATAAATATATGTACACACTGATAAATAACACCTCATTTACGTGTTATCATAGTATACATACACATTTTATTACATACTCACAAGCTATTATAACACACACACACAACAAATGATTACACACACACATTGGTAATTGAATTTATTTATTTTGAATTTGTGTGAATTTTTATATATAGGGAAAGATGAGGTTTATCAGGATAGCTCTTCTGAATCATCAGGTGAGTGTTTACACATTTAAATAATTAAATAATCAACTATACTTTAAACTTACACCACACACACATTTTAAACAATCAACCCTACACACACATGGAACAATTATTTATGTGTTATATAAATATTACACATTATACCAAAGCGATACATATATACATATAATCAAATTATTCACATAGAGCATTACACATTAGATCAATTATTAATATAAACATAATCCTACACATACGAATACATATTGACCTTGAAATACTTTACACACATTATCCTACCCATTACTATATCTACACACAAAATATATCTACACACCAATATACCTACACACAACTATATACACACAAGTATATATATACACACAAATATATATACACAACTATATACACATAAATAAATATATATATATACAAATATATACATACAAATATATATATACACACAAATACATATATACACAATAATATATATATATATATACAACTATATAAAAAATAAACACATCCATATTGAATTACACACACATTTTTTAATCTCACAATTCTATCTCAATAAATCATAGATGAGAGTGAATACGAAGAAGAAGAAATTATAAAAACAAAGGCACACACACACACACACAAACCTATCAAAAAGGTGGCCCCAAACACACACACAACCACTACTCACAGCCCAAAAATACGATCAAAATCCCCTTTGAAAACAATCTTTAAATCTCCTACACACACTCCAACAAACAAATCAACCAACTCCCCTTCATTTACACATTTACCCTTATTTGATAAAAAATGTGTATTTACAGGTGTATTTACACAATTTGGTAGAGAGGAAATAATTGATAAGGCTAAAGAAAATGGTGCTTCTGTTACCACAGCGGTGTGTGTATATATATATGTGTGTATAAGTTTGTGTATATATGTGTGTATATGTGTGTACATATGTCTATATATGTGTGTATATGTATATATGTGTGTATAAGTTTGTGTATATATGTGTGTATATGTGTGTACATATGTCTATATATGTGTGTATATGTATATATGTGTGTATAAGTTTGTGTATATATGTGTGTATATGTGTGTACATATGTCTATATATGTGTGTATATGTATATATGTGTGTATAAGTTTGTGTATATATGTGTGTATATGTGTGTACATATGTCTATATATGTGTGTATATGTATGTGTGTGTGTGTATGTATGTATATATATGTGTGTAAAACTAAATAGATTCATATGAATGTATGATGAATATATACATATTGAAAATCATCCCCCCCCCCCCCATAAAATATGTTAAGCTTAGCCAACTCAACTGTATATGTATAGCTATGTACAATACACACACACACACACACGTACACAAACACACATATATATATATATATATATATACACATAAATAGGTTTCAGGTAAGACAGATTATTTAATATATGGAAATGTGTTGGAAGATGGCCGTAATGTGCAAGAAGGTTCAAAATATAAAAAGGTGTTAGAATTACAGGCCAATAAAGGTACACACAATGCACCCAAATTAATTGCAGAAGAAGAATTTATGGCTATGATTTCAAGCCCTAAATCAAATGAAATACACACACACACACCTACACAATTAATTGAGCCATACTCATCTTCTGCACACACAACACCTATTGTTGAAAATTTATCCCCTCCTAAGCATAAATCCTTACCTAAGAAACCTTTACCTCCTACTCAAACTACACACACATGTATGTATGAATGATCTAACGTGTGTGTGTGTGTATGTATGTGGGGTGTATGTGTATGTATGTGGGGTGTATGTGTATGTATGTGGGGTGTATGTGTATGTATGTGGGGTGTATGTGTATGTATGTGGGGTGTGTGTGTATGTATGTGGGGTGTATGTGTATGTATGTGGGGTGTATGTGTATGTATGTGGGGTGTATGTGTATGTATGTGGGGTGTATGTGTATGTATGTGGGGTGTGTGTGTATGTATGTGGGGTGTATGTGTATGTATGTGGGGTGTATGTGTATGTATGTGGGGTGTATGTGTATGTATGTGGGGTGTATGTGTATGTATGTGTGTGTCGGTGGGGGAAGGAGATGCACACCATTTTACACATTATGTAAATATGTTTGTATATATCCTTTACACAATATAGGTATACTTCTGTATATTAAAGGATATATACACATACATATATATACATCTAAATTTATTTCTAATATATATATATGTGTATATATTGAGTGATTCATATATATAATTATATATGTGTATAGATATATCACAAAAAATATATATATCTCGATTTGTGTTTCAAATAATAATCTCATTATATATATATTAAGTTGCACACCTTTATACCTTGTGTGTATACTTTTATTTACATCAGAAATAAGGATTTATGATATATCTAGATTTATATATAAATGCGTGTATAATTTTACACATTTATTTACACATTATTTTCAGCTATAAATACATCCACCTCAGATTTATGGTCTGAGAAATATAGGCCAAAACAAATTAGTGAAATTATTGGAAATAATGAACAAATTAGAAAACTTACAAATTGGCTACAAGATTGGCAAGATGTGTGTTTACATGGTCAGTTTGTCTACACACACACACACACACATATATATATATATATATATATATATATTTACTAATTTATACATAAAATTTCACACACGTCACTCACAATCAATATACGTTTCTAAATATAATGATGAATATATATATATATTCTATATATACAAATGTGTGTATATATAGATACTCTATATAACTATGTGTATATACATAGATACTCTATATAAATATGTGTGTAATTACTCTATTAACAAGTGTGTAATTACTCTATTAACAAGTGTGTATATACATGTGTGTATATATATAATGTGTGTGTATATATATATAATGTGTGTGTATATATATATAATGTGTGTGTATATGTATATTGTGTGTGTGTATATATATAATGTGTGAATGTGTGTATGTGTATATATATAATGTGTGTGTGTATATATATATAATGTGTGTGTGTATATATATATATAATGTGTGTGTATATATATATAATGTGTGTGTGTATATATATATAATGTGTGTGTGTGTATATATATATATAATGTGTTTGTGTATATATATATAATGTGTGTGTGTATATATATATAATGTGTATATATATATATATATAATGTGTGTGTATATATATAATGTGTGTGTATATATATATATAATGTGTGTGTATATATATATATATATATAATGTGTGTGTATATATATAATGTGTGTGTGTATATATATATAATGTGTGTGTATATATATATATATATAATGTGTGTGTGTGTGTAGGTAATAAAAAGGTTGTGAGTAAACCTACATTTAGGCCTGGCCAGCCTTTTCAGTCTGAAAATATTAACGCACGGGCCGTTTTAATTAGTGGCCCCCCAGGCATTGGCAAAACAACGTCTGCTCGCCTCATTGCACACACCTGTGGTTACACACCCCTCGAATTTAATGCATCTGATGATCGTAATAAGGCTACTATTGAAAGTGTGTATGTGTGTGTATGTGTGTGTGTGTGTGTGTGTGTATG
>JADHZB010002022.1:33492-35992 GCA_015657535.1 Nephromyces sp. MM_2019 | reverse complement strand
AAAATAAATGAAATTAAATACAAACACAGATCGTTCATATTTGAATTATATATATATATATATATATATATCCATTTATTTGTGTGTGTGTGTGTGTAGAATAATTTAATGAATGAGGTAGACTCAAAAACAAAGGCAAATTTCACTCGTTCATATAAAACTTACATCTCTCAACATTTACTAAAAACAATTCCAAACTCAATAACAAAATCGATGAAACACACACAAATTGATAAGGTTGAAAATGAGGTATATTTTATATAATTATATATATATGTGTGTGTGTGTATAGTTCGTGTATATACAATATATATATAGAACATGTGTATAGTTTGTGTATATACAATATATATATAGAACATGTGTATAGTTTTTGTATATACAATATATATATAGAACATGTGTATAGTTCGTGTATATACAATATATATATAGAGTATATGTATAGATTGTGTATATACAATATATATATAGAACATGTGTATAGTTTGTGTATATACAATATATATATAGAGTATATGTATAGATTGTGTATATACAATATATATATAGAACATGTGTATAGTTCGTGTATATACAATATATATATAGAATATGTGTATAGATTGTGTATATACAATATATATATAGAGTATATGTATAGATTGTGTATATACAATATATATATAGAATATGTGTATAGATTGTGTATGTAGTTTTTGTGTATATAATGTATGTACAATATGTATATATAATCTAGGATTTGGATATGTGTGTAGTTGTGTGTTTAAGTAAAATGTGTCCCAGTATGTGTATTAGTGTAGATATGTATATTTATGTATATATTTATGTGTGTGTATGTATTTTAAATGAAATATATAGCTCTGTGTGTATATTTATATATTTTTTTTTCTTCTACAATACATACATATATATATATTCATTAATTTTTTATATATATTGTTTGTATGTGCGTGTGTGTGTAGGATGAAAATGAAAATGAACAATCAGGAAATGATGAGAGTACGTCAGATAATGATGATTTTTTAATTATAAAAAAAAATGAAACATCAAAAAATAATGCAAAATTATCAAACAAAAGGGCTAGGAAAAAATAAATTTATATTGACACATTTACACATTAAACATATTTAATACATTTACACATTTAAAACATTTACACATTGACACATTTAAAACATTAAAAATATTTACACATTTAATATATTTACACATTTAAAACATTAAACATATTTACACATTAAACATATTTAATACATTTACACATTTAAAACATTAAACACATTTAAAACATTAAAAATATTTACACATTTAATATATTTACACATTTAAAACATTAAACATATTTACACATTTAATATATTTACACATTTAAAACATTAAACACATTTAAAACATTAAACACATTTAAAACATTAAACATGTTTACACATTTAATATATTTACACATTTATTTATAAAATACACATCCCCTTAACTATATATATATATACTGTTTTAATTTTATATATAAGTATACCTTTGTGTGTGTATATATTAATTTAATTGACTCCATTAAAAATTTCAATTTTACACATTCTTATATATAAGGGGATTCATTTTATGTGTGTAGACTAAAGCAAACTAACTATTATATATATAATATATTATAAGCTTATATTCTGTGTGTGTGTTTTTGTATGTGTGTGTATGTGTATGTGTATGTGTATGAGTGTAATGGAAATAATAAAAATTGAATAGATTTATTCCCCTATATTTACTCTAACTAAATATGTATAATAACTTGTGTGTATATTGATTTAAATAATGTAGAGTGTATGTGTTGTATATATTAATCTATTAGGTGTGTATATGTTTACAGTGATTATTAAAGGGAGGTAGTACAACACACATACACACACACATATTATATTACGTTTATGAAATTTATAATTATACAAAATTTTTTAAGGTGTGTGTAAAAATTTTTAGCTTTAATATTTGTTAATTTTTAATAAAAAATAATTTTAAAAATATGTAAATGTGTAAACTAAAAATATTATTATTATAAATAAGTGTGTGTGTGTTCTGAGAAATCTACACATATGTGTGTGTATTTAACCACTATTTTTGAGATATACAAGGGTTGTTTTTGTGTGTGTAGTCTTTGATTGTGTATATATAGTGATAAACAACTCTGTATATAATGACAAGCATATATGTGTGTATAAATATTAAATCTATATGTGTGTGTGTTTATACATATATAAGTGATAACTCTGTGATGTAATTTATTAAATATTTATAGTTACATATATGTGTGTTTGTACAATGTCATAAATATATTTATGTGTGTGTAAAAGTAAGTGTGTGTTCAAGTTATTGTAAACATCTGTGTTTATATAAATGATAAGTCTCTGTGTGTTTGTGTGTATGTGTGTATATGTGTGTGTGTGTGTGTGTGTGTGTGTGTGTGTGTGTGTGTGTGTGTGTGTGTGTGTGTGTGTGTGTGTGTGTGTGT
>JADHZB010002022.1:6802-33442 GCA_015657535.1 Nephromyces sp. MM_2019 | reverse complement strand
TGTGTGTGTGTGTGTGTGTGTGTGTGTGTGTGTGTGTGTGTGTGTGTGTGTGTGTGTGTGTGTGTGTGTGTGTGTGTGTGTGTGTGTGTAAAGTGTTATGTATATATATATATATACATATATATTAATCAGTTTTAAAGGGTTGATAGGTGCTAGGTATAAATTCGGGGGGAATTGATTTTGAAGATGTTAAAATTGGGTTGGATTGGTCGACGATAGAAAGTTGGTCAAATGACAACAAATTATTTTGTGAATAATAAGCAAACTGTGTGTGTGTAAATATAGAAAAATAGTTTATTTATAAATATATACCCACAAAAGTATTTTCTATGTATACACACATATATATATGTGAATGTGTTATTTGTTCAAACATATATGATCCTAAGTTAGATGTGAATAACCAATATATTAAATTGTGTGTATGTATAGTTTATTAATTAAATATATAAAAGTTTGAATGTGTGGATGGATTTATCGAAAGTTATGGTTTGATATATGAGGCTTAAACATATTAATATGTGTGTAAATATAAGGCCTAAAAATGTGTAAATATTGGTAAACATTTACAAAAATGTGTGTCTATAAAGTTCTTAAAGTGATAGTTAGGGTGTGTGTAAAATGTTACAATATAGTGTTAATTTCTTACCCAAAGTGTTATAGCAAATAAAATCGAACAAATCATTGATAAGTAAAAAAATGGCCAATTTTCAAGTGGGTTATTAATTGAAGCATACTGTTGAATAATGTATATCAATTAATTGTGTGTAAATGTGTGTAGTTATTTAAAAGTGTGTATTTTGTGTGTATATTGGCACTATGGAGTTATATTTATATTTATGTCTTATTTGGGTAATTGTGTATGTGTATTATTATACTCAATGTGTGAATAGAGCAAATGTGTATACAATATATTCATATATTAAGATATGAATATTTTGATAATTTAGTATTGTAAATGTACACACACAAATAGATAGTAAAGGGTGACTACTTCTAATTATTAATTCATATCACGATATACACATGTATACACATAAATTAATATGTATTTCCCAATTTAACAAAAAACATTGCTCTAGTTATATCTATATAAATATATAGCATATAATTAAAATACGGATTTCATGTATATATATATATATATATATATATATAGCTATATATATATCGTTAATATCCATATATCAAAATAAAAATCTAGCTATACATACCAATTTACACATACACCAATCAACATACATACATATACACTAATCTACATATACATATATACACCAATCAATACATATACACCAATCTACATACACATATATACACCAATGAACATACACATATATACATCAATCAACATATACATATATACACCAATCAACATATACATAAATATACCAATCAACATATACATATATACATCAATCAACATATACATATATATACACCAATCAACATATACATATATACACCAATCAATACATATACACCAATCAACATACACATATATACACCAATGAACATACACATATATATACATCAATCAACATATACATATATACACCAATCAATACATATACACCAATCTACATACACATATATACACCAATGAACATACACATATATATACATCAATCAACATACACATATATAAACACCAATCTTCATACATACACTAAAATCACAAGTTTAAATCCCTAAGTAATGCACACATATTAAGGTTATATAACAAATAAGGAGATAAACCAAGCTACCTGTAAGATTATGCCTGTGATATATAAAAATAAAAAAAAGAATCCAAGGAGTGTGTAATAGTATGATTTGGGTGTGACCTTAATTGTGCACTTTAATCTGTAGTTTGTTTTTTTCCAATTATTCGAATGGTATTGATAATGAAGGAAATAAATGTGTGTGTGTGCATGGTTGTTTCGCCTTCTTTCATTCAAAATAATAAAAAAACGTACACATTTAAGATACCAACGACTTAATATGAAAGGGTGTGTAGATGGATGTTTGTATGTCTCCTTTATAGCAATAGTAATATGGAGTAAGACTGTGTGTAAGAGTTGAAACAGCATGGAAGAAGTAATAAAATAGGCCATATAATTATAAGTGATTTGTATACAAAGGCCCACAAAAGTTTTCATCAATGAAAACCATGATTTATACTTTGGAGGATATGATTTTCCTATAAAAATAATAAAAAATATCAAAAATTTTATGTGTGTGCTACTTTTATGAGATTAGGAAAACTGGGTTGTGTGTGAAGTATATTTTGTGGTATGTGTTTATACAATGTAAGTGTAGGATTTGAAAATGATTGATTAATATGTGTATATATACAGCTGGAAAACATGGTGATTGTGATGATGTATATTTTGTAGGGTTTAGGTCATGTTTATGCATCTAGGAGGATGTCTAAGAGTAAGTCTGATAATTGTTTATATGCTTGGTTAGTAAAAAGATGTGTCAGAAAATATATATTAAAAAACATAAAGTGTGTGTAATACCTAAAATTTGTTTATGGGCTGTGAAGTGTGGTTTATAAATAGAAACATTAGATTTATCAAAATATATTCAAATACATTAAATTGAGATTAAGGATACGTTTTCAAATTATGTTTAAATATATGTAATTAATTAAGTAATGTCTAACAAATATAGATATTTTTATACATCGTATATGTGATGTATAGAATAAATGTGTGTATTTTGTTTAAGTTTACTTGGATCAAATATAGATACACAATTCAAAGCCAGTGTGTACCAAATAATAAAAAATAATCCCCCAAATATCAATTGGTAAGTAGTTTTGAATGTTGTAAGGAGTGAGAAGGATGAAATGAGTGAAAATAGTAAACTGGCCCTAGCTGAACATAATATATATACACATTTTAAAGAATCAATAATATGTATCGATAAATCAAAGGTTATATACACACACTTATATATATAAATATATATGTGTAATTTTGAAAAATCTAGATGCAAGTATAAAGTTTGTGTATAAGCATATTAAAATTCACACAATAGTAAATACAAATAATTATAATTCCATAATTCCTGTATCCATCACATATTACACAACTTAATTATAGATACAAATTTTGTAAAGATAAATAGATATATACACATTATATTATACAGAGATATAACTGTATATATTCATATTTACACACACTTTTATAATAACTGTATATCTATATATATATTTAAACTATAAATATATAAATATATATAGGTTTAAATATAGTATAGTGATATAGTAAGTTATGTAGGAAAGATATATATATGTATACAACTAAATAATACATATATAGTTAGTATTGCATATATAGTTTAATTGGATGTATTACATATTAAAATTATATATGTATATCTATGTTACACACATATACATAATTATAATAAAGCTAATATGGAAGATGAATCAAAAAAGTTAAATTAAAAATTATATTCAAGTAGAAAAGTAGATCATAAATAATCAAGAAATTAATTGTAAGTGTGTGTATATTTTTATGTTTTTTCTAAATAAATTCATTTTATAGAAAAACACTCCTGCAACTTACCAAATCTGGTATAGAGTAAAAATGAACACAAGAGGGGTAAAACAATGAGCCTAGAAATTGTATATGATGCAAATGTGTAAACAGAGAGGCTCGAAGAAAATAAGGTGAATAAAAATCTTTGAAAAGTGGGCTTGAACATCAAATCTAAATTGGATGGTATCATAAATAAGATCGCACACACATTTGCAAGGTGTTTCGCCCAACTAGGAACCTTAACAAATGTGTATAGAAAATGTGAGAAGTTAAGGACTTGCTCAGTGTTGTGTGTAAAGTCCCATATTGGTAAGATTCCTCTAAAAAATCCTATAAATGATAATTCTTGGTGCTGTGATAAAAAAAAGGATAAATCAAAGATGTGTACTATTAGTTTGGGGGTATTGTATCTATCTGTTTTTGTAAAATCAATTTAATATGTTCTACATGTGTATTAAAGCTTTTATGTTTACTATGTGTCTGTAGCATGTAATGTGTGTCAGTGGGATATAATTTTGTAAATGTGTTAGATTTTAACAAGCATGTGTGCTACAAAAATATTCTTTGATTTATTAAAACATATTGAAATCAAATTAATGTGTCTAAGTTATATAATGAATGGGTAGCTCTACTTATAACTTTATAAATCCAAACAATCAAGATTTACCAGTTTAAATGGGAGAGTAAATATGACAAGGATCACCATGAAGCTGAAAAATATCATGGAAAATCTGGGTATTAATTTTCGCCAATTCTGAAGTTGAATATTTGTTTTTATTCCTGAAGATATCAACATTTTAAAAAAGGATAAATAGTACTGAAATATTTATAAAAGTAGTGATAGAATAACATATTTATAAAATAATGCTAGAATAAAATATTTATAAAAGTACTAATAGAACAAATATAAAAGTAATGCTAAAATGAAACTGTGTATGACAATGATGCTAGAGTTAAAATGTGTGTAAAATTAGGTGTAAGTATGATTTTTATTTTATCAAATTTTTGAAAAGTAGTGGGTCACTTAACGTTAATATAATACGTAATAAGTGATTCTTGTGGTATGCTATGTAATTTGATCGATTTTTGGCAATGTGATTTTACTTACCTGTAGCTATCAAACGACGTGCAGATATAGCTAGTAGGAAGTTGAGGAATGGAACAAGTAAAAATATCATCATTGGGTCGAATAAGAGTGCCATGGTAAACACTAGAAAAATTATATTAAATTTTGGTGAGTATATGTGTGTGTGTATATTCTGTTATCCAAAGAAACAAGGGTTTGATATAAAAACGTGTAGATATGTACAATTTCTGTAAATTATTGGTTTTTTTAAGTCCTATGTTTACCTAAGCTTATGTATATACTCTGAAAATGAGTTTGTGAATAGATATCACAAATTATGTATAAGATTATATGAGGATAGAAATTAGAACAAGGTATGTACCTGCCACAGCTAGGGAATATTGACGATACGATATAAAACATATTGACCATATGAGGAGTCCAAGTGCCACACACGTATAATGAAATTGTGTGTAATCAATCATTATAAAGGTTGGGCAGCTCAAGAACAAAAAGAGGCAAATATGGCTCTTTACCCAGCTTGACTTTAGTCTCTGATAAGAAAATAATGAATTATCACTATGTTTGTACGTGTATATCTTTGGGTGTGTATTAATTGCTTTTTGGTATGTGTCCACATGTGTATCTATGTGTGTCTATGTATGTTTATGTATGTCAATGTTTATCTATGTATGCCTATGTATGTCTATGTATGTTTATGCGTGTATGTAAGTCTATTTATGTCTATGTGTGTATATGTAAGTCGATGTGTGTCTATATATGTTTATGTGTGTCTATGTGTGGGTGTGTGCATATGTGTGTGTGTGCTATGTAAATCTAAAAAGTTGTTAGTAGTTTTGTTTATTGTGAAATCTATGTTCCTCTATGTCATTTTTCGAGCGTTCCTCTATTTAAACTCTTATGTAATACTATGTGAAAAGAGCTTATATTTCTAGGTAATCAAACTAAATTTGATATTAAGATTCTGTAACTGTAAATTAGATTACAATTTTAAGTTGATTCCCGGATAAAGGGTTGTAGCTCCAATAGACAATAGCTCCCGAAATGAGCACTAGTAATTCTGACACCATTATGGTAAAATTTATAAGAGTCTGTTTGTTTTGTGAGTCGGTATTTATAGGCTCAAAAAACTTAATCATCTGAGCCATGCAATAAGAATAAAGTGCGAAGAGTGGGGGGCGTTTGGGTAGGGCCAAATGGTCGTTTTTGTACCAATCTTTTATTGGGTTATTTTGGACTGTCATCATCCAGTTCCATTGTTCCCAAACCGCTCCACCTGAAAAAAAGTTGTAAAAGTAATATCTAAAATTATTTCCCATTAATAAGCAATCTCAAAGTTGAAAATAATATTGCAATGCTATGGAATTTTGCCAGTTTTAAGGGTTGATAATTGTAAGTGGCATAATTTAGTGGGATTCGACACTTACTCAGATTGAAGTCCGATAGATTTAAGAAAATGAAGAGCCTCAAGGTAATAAGGGTGAGCACCGAAAATAACAATGTGAAACATTTAAGATTTGAGTAATAAAACCTCCCAAAGATAATTTCCAAGAGTTTTCTGAATTTTATCCCCTTCTTACTATTTGGCAAAGACTTCACGTATTCCAAATCTTGTAAATATTCCACCATGGATTGTTCAACACATTGAATGAGCCTGTTAATTAGGATCTTTAGGGTGATCAAAGGTAACCAACTCTCTCCCATGACGAATTGAATCATCGAGGGAGGTGAAAATTGGAGCCATTTTGATCCCGGAAGGTATGAAGGGAACCTTACACATTGTATCAGTGGTGGTTCAAAAGGGTATGACTTATAGATTTCAAGCCAAAATTCTGCCATTTCATTCATAGGATTGTTTTGGTCCAAAGACTTACTGGAAGGGTTGTGCTCAAAGTATCGCTCGCGAGCATCCTTAAAGAATTCCGATTGGAAGCTGATCTCTATCCTATAGGCCTTATTTTGCCCTTCAGAACCATATGGTTCGCTCTCTAACGAAGGTTCATTCAGCTCAATAAATTGGTTATTAATGCTTGATTTCAAATCGGAAAGCTCTCGCCTGCATCTAGTTTCGAAAATCGAATGTCTGATAGATTGAGAACTGTGCCCATCCTGAGAAGAAGGGTCTTCAACATATCTGCGACTACGCATATCTTTGCAAGCTACTTCAAAAGTTGTTCAAGGTAATCAAGTTAATAGTTTCTCGATTGAGGTGTATATTAAGAGTGAAGCAAGAGTATTATGTAACTGAATTGTTTCGCATCAGGCTTAAAAAAGTAGCTTTGATATAAATAAGGATTCAAAATTATGGAAGTTATGAATTTATAAATTCTGATTAGGATTCCGAGCGGTTAAAATTTGCTGTATTTACACTGCAGGGAAATTTTATTTCTGCAGCAGCAAACAAATTTCCTAGACATAAATAAATATATAAATTAGATAAAATTAATTCCTATTTATTTTAATTACATAGGTACTCATGGTATTTATGGTGTGCACAATACCCCACACTAATCATCAATTTGCTCTTAGTTTTGTGTTTTAAGGCAAACTCAATTCTAGTTTCGAGAATTATAATAAACTAATAATTGCCTCATGACTACATTCAGAACATTCTGGGCTTAGATTAACTCAATTAATTCAAGTTTCAGAAACTATCAATTTATGTTTTTCAAACTCCGAGTGTGTTCTAAATTTCTGGATTCAGCTATAGTTTGTCATTCTTGAACATTTATCTCAATTATATTTTTTCTTATTAAATTGTTTATATTAATAACGATTCTCTGAATCGACATGAATCAAGCACTACTTTTTTCAATGTTTTGATAACAATTTAGAGCATGTTTAATTTGTAAGAGAAAACTTCAAATCTGAGCTGAACATTGTTTTAACACAAATTATATTTCCTTAAGTTCATTGTTTAACAATATGTGAACAAAACTTTGCAAGGTTGATTTCATTTTTATGCTTATCTTTATATAAACTTTAAGGACACCTATATAAATTTTGTAAAATACCCTGAATATGTTACGAAAACCTTTCAATTTAGCTATTTGTCTGTTGATAAATAGGCTCAATTGCTTTAAAATTATTTAATTATTTGATCTAAACTACACTATAAAGTTCCTAACCATGAAAAACCAATATAATATTTTATTTCCAGCTATAATGTACCGAAAATCACATCTACTTAGGCAACATATTAAAGTTGATATATATATAAATAATTAATTAAAACATGTTAATTAAAACATGTTAATTAAACGAAATGCTACTAAAATTGTTAGCATTTAAAATTAACACGGGAGGGTGTGGAATCAACTTAATAATAGCAATTTAATCTTCTTAAGAGAAATAAGATTTTTATATATAACATGTTGTTTCTATTAGTCATCAAAGCTAACATAGGTACCAATAATTAAGATAGTGATACTAATTCATTTTGTTAAAGCATATTACTTGTTATGTCAGTTTATCTAAGGTTAATGTTTAATTTATTCTTTTATTAGCATATTTTATATCGTTGGTAATCTCACTTGAATTGCAAGTTTAAAGCTGTCATAATTTATGTGTCTGAATGTACAATAATCAAACATTGAATTCTTTATGTCGAGTTATGAACAGGTAACAGGCAGATTAGTTCCATATAAAGAGTTATGATTTTTACACGAGATTGCAAGCATTTAATAAGAAAGCCTCACTTAAGTAGCTTCTGAAATTTTTATGTGCACTTATAGAAAGTAGCGACTCAAATTGGTTAGAAGTAATTAATAAATGCAATAGCAGGTTAGTTATATATAAAAGTATATATATATATTATAAGTTGATTGATTCGATGGCTAATATTAAGCTGATGTTATTACCGATAATAAAAAAAGTAAAAAATAGGCTAATAATAAAAGAAATAATTTCTTGGGTACTATTCAATAAATAAAATTACTTGTGGAAATGTAAAAATAAAATTTGAAATATGAAAATTATATCAGTAATATATCATTACAGCTAATGAGTAAAATTTGAGGGAAAAAGCTAGATTAATTCCAGATATTCTTGTATTTAATATTAAAATAGAAATAAAATCAAATTTCGGCGTAAAGTTCAAAGTATTTAGTAAAATGAAACAAACAATGAATCTTAGTTTAATTAGAACTGGCATTGGTATTCAAAATCATTACAAATATGTAAGATTAGATTAAAAAATGTGTTTAGTTATGAAATTTATATATTTTGCCCAAGTTAAGGAACCATTGAGTTGAGTGAGTGCTCTCATTTAGCATTCTTTAATAAAGAGTATAAATCGTGGTTGAAATATTATGTTATTTTTGCATGTGTATACCTCACTTAAAAATAAATGTTGTATTGTATTTTTCCGATCACTTCAAGTTTTGTTGATTTATTGCTAACTAAAGCAAGCTATGTTATAAAAATATATAAAATTGTAAGTCTGTTGGTTGCTGTTTTTGTGTATATTATTATAAATATTTCATAGAAATATATTTATTTAAAAAGTAGTGGTGCAAGTGATTTGCACAAGGATAGAGCCAGAGCTGACTGAATTGTTATACTGAGGTGAGTTACAATTGGAAAACAATTGTGGTGATGGTAAATTATGTGTGAGTGAACATTTGAAGCATTCTTTGTGTAACAGTAAATCCGCCACAGATATTAAAGCTAGCAAATACAACTGCACAATAATTGAGTATTACTGATGATGTAAGTTCATTGGGTTCGAAGTGGTTAATGCCATACAAAGCTCCTAAGAATACTATTCCAGAGATTGCGTTAGAGACTGACATAAGAGGAGTGTGTAGTGCAGGTGTGACATTCCATATAAGTAAGTAGCCAACCCAACAGCTGAGCATAAAAATAAACAATAATTCAGGGAACTCATTTGGAGAAAACAAAGCAAAAATGGCTGTAGCAGATAAAATAATGAATAAAACAAGTAGATCCCAAAGAGTAAAGACCTCAAAGTGTCTTTTACTCATTATTTTTGAAAACTTGGATGAAGATTTTTGTTTTTCTTCTGAAATTGCTATCTTTGTGTTAGTGGGGCTAGGAGTAGCCGAAATAGTTTTTGGAGGAGTAGGTGGAGGATATAATTTTTCTCCACCATGTGTGATAGTAATGCTGCGAATAAGCTGATCCTGCATATCAAGGTTGAAATTTTTGCCTCCACCCATATGATCAAGTAAATTATATAAGTTGTTAGCAAACATTTCGGATGCTTGAGGGGCCATGCGGCTTGGAAGGTCCATGTAACCGGCAATTAAAACTTTATCATTATATAAATATACTTCGCCGGGTTTTGTAAGCTCGACGTTACCTAAGAGGATAAGTAAAATGTTATATTCATAGTTAAAGACAAATTATAGAAATGTTATACCTCCAGATGATGCAGCAAGGTCAATAATCACAGACCCTTGCTTCATCATGTCAACATGCTCCTTCTTCATGAGCTTCGGGGCAGGACGGCCAGGGATAGATGCTGTCGTGATGAAAATGTCACACTCCATAGCTTGCTCTTCAAATAATTTCATTTCTTTTTCTATGAACTCTGGGCTCATAGGTTTTGCATATCCACCCTCGCCACTTCCGGATTCATCAAAGTCCATTATAAGATATTTACCACCAAGGGATTCAACTTGTTCCTTACATTCGAGACGTATATCAAATGCTCTAACTTCAGCTCCTAGACGATTTGCATCTCCAATGGCTTGCAGGCCAGCAACACCAGCTCCTATAACGAAAACTTTAACTTGAGGGTATTTTCCTGCAGCTGTAACCTGTTGTGAGAAGTTACGACCATAAAGGTACAAAGCTTCCGTGACACTTCGAGAGCCTGCTAATAATGCAGTACTACTTAGTACATCCATTTTTTGAGCTATTGTAATTCGTGGCAAAACATCTAGAGAAACTGTGGTTACGCCATTATCAATGTTGTGCTGGATAAGGTCCTGAACATTAGCGTCACGGCTGTTAGGGCTCATAAACCCACATACTAATATTTGCTCAGTTGGTCTAGTCACTAGAGATATTTCTTCCTTAGAAAATGAATTGATTTTTACAATAATCATAGCCTGGTCAAAAATTTCTTTTCTTGTAGCAATCTTTGCGCCTGCGTTCTGAAAAGCTAAATCAGAAATATGGGCACCATTACCAGCTTTAGATTCAACCATAACATCAATCTCTAAAGTCTTTTTGAGTTTTTTAACGATAGATGGGTGCATTGCAACACGTCTTTCGGATTCAGAACATTCATTAAGTACACCTAGTGAGAAGTAGCCCGGTTTATTGGGTGTTTCGCTTTGTTCATATGTCCCTTTATTTGATCCAGAGGTTTTGTTAATGTCCACCACTGTCTGATATTTAACTTTCTTTGAGGGGTCTGCGTTTCTAACGTTGTTACATAGGGCCTCCACTGACTTTTTGGCATCTCCAAGAAGCATCCCATTATTCTCATTTAGGAACAATGGATTATCAACACCGGCAAAACCTACATTCATTGATCTCTTAAGGACAATAGTCTGCTTTGCTTTCCAGACCTCCAAAACTGGCATTCCTTCAAGTGCAAATCCAGGTACATTTTGAGCAGCAGGGTTTACAGTATCATTAGCACCAATTACAATAGCAACATCAGTGTTTGGGAAATCCCCATTGATTTCATCCATCGATAGGACAATATCATATGGAATGCTTGCTTCAGCAAGTAATAGGTTCATATGTCCAGGTAGACGGCCAGCAACCGGATGGATACCAAACCTAACATGGCAACCTCTGTTTCTTAGTAATTCAGTAAGTTCTTGGACAGCATGTTGTGCTCTAGAAACAGCCATACCGTAACCAGGTGTTATAATTACAGATTTAGCTTCAAGCAGCCAGTTTGAAGCTTGTTTATCATCGATAATGTTAGCAGTACCTTCGAATTTTTCTACTGCAGCACCAGTATCACCGAAACCACCAAGAAGAACACTAACTATCGAACGATTCATAGCTTTACACATAAGGTGAGAGAGGATGATTCCGGAGGCACCTACGAATGCTCCTGAAATCGTCATCAGAGTGTTGTTAAGCATAAGACCAGTAAAGACTCCAGACCATCCTGAGCCACTATTAAGTATAGAGATTACTACTGGCATGTCAGCGCTTCCTATAGCTAAAACAGAGAGAGTGCCATATATCCCAGAAATAACTATCATGGCAATAATCATAGCTAATGCGGGAGTAAACCAACATAGCTGATATACAGCAGAAAAAGTTGCAAGCAAAATTATAATTAAAGTAATAATGCCAGTTACTACCGCACGGTGTGGAAGCATAAGCGGCTTCCCTTTTATATAACCGGATAACTTTGCACATGCAATCAATGAGCCGCAAAAAGTCAATATTCCGACAGCTGCTCCGATTTCTAAAAATATTATCTCGAAAACATATTCTTCATTTATTACCTTAAATGTACTTTGCCCTCGTGAAATAAATACAGCTACTGCTTCTAGAGTTGCAGCAAGACCCCCAAAAGCATTTAATAAGCCCACCAATTGAGGCATCGAGGTCATCTTGATCTTAAGACTTACAATTGCTGACATTATAAAAATGGCCACAAAAATTCCAGCGATTATACTTGCTTCTCTATATCCAACAACATCAGAAGCCAGGGTTGCTCCTATAGCTCCGAGCATACCTATTACTCCAAGAAGGTTGCCAATCTTTGATGTTTCTTGGTGAGCTAGTCCTCTAAGGGCTAGCGTGAAAAACAGGGAAGAAGCTACATATATAATTTCTAAGTAAACAGGAAGGTTGTTTTTTACATCCATTTTATCTTGTCTATTATAAATTAAGAAAAAGAATTGATTAAAAATATTTGAGTTCTTAAAGAATTGTGACACGATAAATCTAAAAATGTAGCTTGTGACGTTATGAATAATTAAGTGGTTTAATCAAAAGAAAATAGAGTCAAAAGCATTTTCAATTCAACAGAACTTTGATTTTTTAAATTGCTCGTTATTTTTTAAACATTACTAGGTAGTATCCTAAATTCAAATCAGAATGTGAAAGAAAACTGGGCTTAGCTTAGAGCCAAGCTATGACCAACACAAAAAGGCAAAACCTACAAAAGTAGCAACAACAAAAAAAAGAAAGCACAGTGGCTAGGATTCTACTTAACATAAAAGATCATTTATTTGTTGTGTGGCATTACTAAAACAAACTAAAAACTCATAAGCAGCTTTTAAGGTTTTGATTATCAGGTAGATTCATTTGATAAACTCGGTACAATAGTCAAATTGCTGTTTATTGAAGCATTGCTAACTTTGAAAGCTACTTTAAATTCTGCTTTTCTTGCTCCATTCATAGCTATCAGGGACCATAGACAATCATACGCTAGTAAGCAATTACTTATTCTTGAGCATAAGAATTTTGTGCTCCTTTTGTCGAGTGAATCTATTCTTTTAGTGCGTGAGCAAGCTTTTATAACATAACGATTCAACCCCAGACCATCGCTAACACTCGCTTGTGATACACTATTGATAAGTTCGACCAGTGCTTCTCTAAATTTAACTCAGAATTCACATTCATGTTTAATAATCATAGTGGTTTAGCAATCTTAAGCTTATTTCCCTATAAACAAGATCATGTCTTTTAAAAGACCTAATCATTTTTTCCTAAAGTTTTCTACATGAACATACCTAGCACGCTACATAAGAAATAAAATACTCCTAACAATCATCAGAATAACTAATGATGCTACAATGAAAAAAGCATCTACAAACTTTTTATTTAGGCCTTTTATTAATTTGTTTAACTCTAACTGAATCAAGCTGGAAGACTAAATTAATTATCACTGTTTTGATATTACATCCTGGTTAAAATTTGTGTTGTCAGATTAATTAATTCCAAAAATATTTTTTTCTTTTATAATGAATGCCACTACTTTAAAATATATTTAGATTAACCCTTTACTTATACCTTGAACGGAACTATTCGCCTTAGCTTTTTTAGCAAATTTTTTTGTAAATATAAACAGCACTGCAAAGCAACAAACCATAGTCCAATATAAGCTTTAATCATTTTTCATTAGGCTAGTTAGTAAGACATAACTACTCTAAAACACACTCTTTGTTAGCTCTCTAGTAATTGTTTAAATAATTATTAACACAAGGCTTAAAACAGTTACAAATACACCTACCAAGCAATAGTAACTAAATAAATTTTCACTACTATAAAGAAGAGATTCAGCCTAAGTTCTAAGTTAAGAAACTCCAACATGTTTTGCTACAAATCCTGAGTAAGCTATTGGTAATAACCAATAGTATTAGGTAGTATCAAAAGAATTGTTATCGTTTGTGTTTTATCTAATGCACTCAACACATTTCATATGGAATTTCTTTTCTCAAAACAAGTTTCATTACAATACACTTTGGTAACTGCTTGTACAACATTTTAGTCGAAAAATGAATAAGAATCACAGGAGTGTAAGAAATTTGCATTCACCTTGTGAAATTCGCAATGTCTTATTTTTTAACAGCACAGTCCAATTTAATAGCTTCTCACATTTAGTAATACGGTTGCTAATTCTACTATTACGTCAATTGTGTGTGATTTTCACTTACAAGTCGATTATGCTCTTATAACTAGAAACTGTTGTTGAATGACCAGTGTGCAGCATATAAATAAAGAATAAAACTTTATTAAGAATTGTTGGGCTACACAATCAGTTTCATATTGAAATGCTTAGGAAGTTTTTTATTGACACTCCCCAAAGTCTTAGTATAGAGCGCTGTACCACGGAAAGGATTACCGGCAAAATTTCAGCTAAATTCTTAAAATTTCGAAATATGTGAAATATTAAAAAGTCAATAATTTCCTTTGACCATCACCAGAAAGCAATTATTTTTTATTTATTTTATAATTCGGGAAGCCTTGACTTGAAGTTATTGCAGATCTAAACAATTTAAGACAGATTTGTACCAAAGATTCATAAATTAAATCTGACGTATTGCATGAAAAATGTAGAAAGGTATAATCAAAATTTAACATTTTTCTAACTTTAAATAGCATGATAGTCTATTTGAACAAGCTAAACTACACGATTTTAGATATTGAGTCTGAAGAATATGAAGGGTTAACCGTTTTGAGGGTTCACTCTTAATTGCAAAAGGTCCCCTTACTTCGAAATCGCCTTACGTAGGCTTGTGCTTCTTCAAGCAAGATAGTTTAAATCATTTGATTCTAAAAGTATGAGTCTCAAGACTCAATTCTCTTAGTGGCTATATATTCCATTAGAAAAAATATCTATAGAGTTGACTAGTACCTAAATTACATTTTGTCAAAGCTTTTTATTTAAACAAAAATGTTAAAGCTAGGATAGACACACAATACCGACCAATTTTATAAATCTTAATTGCAATCTCAGGGCTTTATATCATTGGCCAAGGATACACTTCACGAGTCAGCCTTTAAATTCGAGCATATTTCCAAATAAACAAAATTTTATAAAAGGAATTGTGTGGTGCTTAAGATATATGTCTTAGAGTTTAGAAGCAAAATAGAGACAATAAACCTAGAATTAGAACAAAATTCCTCACAATCCTATAAGCTCAACAATAATTCTTTCTAAATCTATAGTGCATAGTAACAATTTGGATACTTATAGGTCATTAAGACTTTTATCAGGAAGTGCTATAACAATCTTTCAATAAGCCCAATATAAGCTTTCACAAATTTATTCATATAATCTCTAGTTTTGCCATTAAGGAGATTGGATACTTAAGTTTCCAATTTCATCACCACATTCAAATGTAACATTAATTCCAATTTGCTTTTTCAACAAGATTAAATGTGTATAAGCCAGTTGAACATTAGCACATTTCAGACAATATTTGCTCAACTTCATGCTAACATTTTGCCATTTTTCAAATGATTTTTAAAGGGAATTTAAATCATATTCAAAATTAACAATTATATCTTGGGAAATTCATTAGAAGTGTACCATTTCATTTCTATACTTTCATCTGAAAGTGAAAAACACTCAAGATGGGTTCAACTTTCAAATGGGAGCAGCAACCTTTTCTCTTAATATCTGCTATCAAAATATCTTTAAATCAAAATCCTTTTACATTGTGTTCATTAGATTGTAACTTATAAATCCTTTATGGCTAGATCAGCAGTGCTAAGCAAAACTCTAGCATAGTTGCATAAATTGTGACAATGAGTATTTGATAATTCAATATTATAAGCAAATGTTGACCAGTAAAAAAAGACAGTTTGATGAGCTAATTTTGTATATTTGTTATGTCTTTTCATAACTTTTCACTCGGACTAAACTGTTTGGGGAGAAACTTGTTTTCATTCGCATAGTGGTTAAAACAAACTATTATCTGATTTCTAATGTCAATTATTGAAGCTTAAAAGCAATCGAGTAATTATGCTAGTTGAGAAAGTGGTTTTCAAGCTAGCTTATCCAGAGTAGCAAATTAGCTACAAATTTTGCATTAAGTTTAATAATTTCACTATGTGGGCCCACAAAGCAGTGAGCTTTTTACTGTAAAGATTCTTTTCAGTATTTTCATTTCTTAAGAGGGAACTCAAACTTGCCAAAAATAGTTTTTCAAGCAGGAGAAGCAATACGAAAATTGTACTCGGTGTCAGCCTTTCCACCATCTCAAACCACTGCAAATGATGCCTTACATAGATTGAAATGATTACTGTTAAGCATGGAGCAGTGACTTATTTCTTAATCAGATGGTTACCACTTTTAAAATGTTTAAAAGCCCTCATTGGTCTAAGAATCTTGAATGAAAATTAATTTACTCTGGAGCAAAATAACTAGAAATTGTTATGACATTTGAATTAGGCCTGGAAACTCAAATTCGATAAGGAAAGATATTAATGATTACTTTTGCTATGCCCAGATTATGAGAAATAGTAGACCCTCAGCTTATCAAAAACATAATTAAAGCTACAAGCACATACAAAGTACAACACTAGTATATCCGACTAAAGTTTAGAAGTAAAATGACCAAAGCTGGGAAAGCAATGAAGAATGAGGAGCTTTATTAATTAGCAATTAACAGACATTATAGACTATCACAAATTCAAAAGTTAAGGGAAAGTTTGAAACTGATCAATATAACGACTGCACTTGTGAAAAAAAGATACTGATCACTTATTACCTCTCATGGAGTGGCAAATTATAAACCCTTGCTGAAGCATCAGCTGAGTAACTTGTTTAAATCAAAATATTCTTAGCTTCTTTTGATAAACGGGTTGGTTGCTATAAGATTTTAGCTCTTGTAAATTAGTGCTTATGTCAGGTATAGTCTTAACACTCCAACCAAAAAATTACTAAACATTATATTAATTCAGACCTATTCAAGGTATTCCTAATCGGTGAGCCTTCTTAAAGAAACAGTGATATTTTGAATAAGAGAGAAGCAATAATAAATACAAACCTAAACGTCAAGCATTTTAGAAAAACAGAATTTTAGTTTTAGTTTTCACCAGATCTCTGATGTGCCCTACCTGGGAAGAACCCATCTACCACCACACGAGTAAAGATATTAGAGTACAGTTGAGCGAACATGGAAGCTCAAATTCTTAGTAGTGTCAAAATTTAACATCTGCGATGTTAAAGAATTGTGATTCGAGTCACAAGTGTATTGCAAGTGTATTGCAAGGATAGCAATTACTCAGATCATAATAGTGAAACAACTAAATGCATGAAATTAGAGATTCATTGCATCATAACGAGTATAAGAAATAATAATAATAGATTAAAATGCATCCGGGATTTGTTAAGTTATTGTTGTCGAAGTAAAACAAAACGTGTAAGATTAAATTTCGAGTAGTATCCGGGACACTTAAAACGTCTGGGACATTTATAAGCTTATAAAAAGTTGTTTGCTTATTCTAAATGAAATAAATGAAAACTGTGAATCTATGTGAGAATACGTAGGCTGAGTATTTTGATTCAGAATAAAGTTACTCAATCGGATGTTGAAAATTCATTATTGATAGCAATGCTATAAAGGTTATGCCTATTCCAATTACACTATTTTAGCTTGTTTTAATTATAAAAGATATAAATAAATATCTATAAACTCGTAAATTTAAGAAAAGTTTATCTAAAATCACGGATCCTCAATATTCTACACACCCAAAAATATAAAGTTGGAGAGTCGAATGCCTTCGAGTGCTAGGTCAATAGAAAATAGAAATTTAACACACTTTGAAACAATAAAGTGTAAGTAAAATTTCTAGTAAGATTGTCTTAATGATAAGTGAATGTTTATTAATTCATATGTCCACATTCCACTTTTCCTTAATCACAATAGTAAGTCTATCTAGGTTTTGCTTACTGAAATCAAGTATTTACGTATTTCAGTAGATATTTTTGGTGCATCACAAGTGACTATATTAAGTTAAGTAATTTTGATTGCATCAAAATGATTACAAGAGCTAATCATTGTTGGTTTAAGTACATCCGGGATATATCAAATTGTTGTTGCTCAAATGAAGTGAAAATTAATAAACTTGATTTTCGATAAGTATCTGGGATACTTAAAACGTCTGGGACTTTAATATGCTGATGAAATGTACTTTATTTATCCTAAATGCAATTAGTATTTTATATAAACCTTTTTGAGAATACAAAAGTTGAGTTTTCTAGCTCCAAATAAAGTTACTCAATCGGATTTCGAAATATTCGAAATTAGTCAATTGCTATGCTACGAAGGTAATACTTGTTCCAATTAAGCGGTTTTAACTTGTTTTAATAATAATAGATATGCTTAGACATCGAAAAGTTAATAGAATTAGTACCGACTCATTGTCAAATTCCACATGCCTAAAAGTGAAAAATACAAAAAGTTGAATTTTGCCAATTTTCGAATGTTAGGTCAATAGAAAGGATAATTTGATCCACTAAATAGTAGTAGAATGCAAATGAATGTACCAGAAAGATTATTCCAATTAGATCACATTGTAATGCGAAAATTTTCCCCTATTTTGGAATTTTTACCACATGAAGTGCTAGAACAAGATTAAAAAATATCTAAAATTAAAAAATCAGCACAATTAAAACTTGCACCTTATCTTATTGCTGCGTTTAATCTTCCAAATGTTATTTAACTTCTTAAAGCAATAATAGGGTAGTGAAACAATATCAGAAATATATTTAAGATTTTATTCTTTCTCTTAAAATGGTTTTTATATTAATTTTAGAGAAACGAATTGTTGAGCACTGAATATAGTTTTGTTACTTCATTAAGTTACATCTGAATTTTTAAAGATATAAACATATTAAAAAGGTGTAAATTAATTATTATAAACCCTCTAGCCCGATATTTCAATCCTCATACTCAAGTAGTCAGGCACAAGTTAAATTTTTTAAGTAAACTATGTTTCGATCCTAAGGCATGTTACATATCAAGATAAAGCTTGTGAAAAATGTTAAGACAAAGATGTTCGTAGATCCGCAAAGCTTTCGTATATGTAACAATTGCCTACTGATAAATGACGCCTGACCACATTTTTGATTCTCGGTGTCTAAGGATAAATCAAGTCGTTATTACGCAATTGGTATGCCAGTTGGGATATAATTTAATGTAAAAG
Organism: Nephromyces sp. MM_2019; assembly: GCA_015657535.1. Classification (NCBI taxonomy): domain Eukaryota; phylum Apicomplexa; class Aconoidasida; order Nephromycida; genus Nephromyces; species Nephromyces sp. MM_2019. Next base: position 14,212 of record JADHZB010002022.1, on the reverse strand, counting down.
TGATAAAGTTAAAGGTTTTCGATATGCCCTAGACTTATAAAATGAATTATCAACATGTAAAAATTGCACAGCTAACACGTGTAACAATCTGACATCTAGTATCCTAATCACAAAATATTTTTGTTATAAATTAGTTAATAAACCATTAATCACGAAATAAGAATTATTTTCACAACTAGTATTTTATAGTATTCAATGAACTAACTTCACACGTGTCCATTTTACACAAATCAAGTCCGCCCACTAAGTGTTCATAAAACTTACGAAATATTTTAAGATTCTAAATTAACACTTTAGATCATTCTTGATTTGTGACGTGATTTTGGGTGGAAATGTAGGCCACTTATGTAATTTGATTAGTGACCGACTAATTGAATATGAGGATTCAATTATCAGGTTAAGGAGTCTATCTATAACAACTTAATTTATACTTCTCGAATGCATTCGCAATTCGAATAGTTCATTATAACTAAATATATTCCTACAACTATATTCAATGTTGGATAATTTGCTTTCTGAGACTTAAAAAAAACTTGACTTAAGGAGAAAAAAGATAAAGTCTTGAACAAGTTCTCTAATGTTATTTCAACATCTTATTACTGTTTGGATAACTTATATAATGTTTGGAAGCCCAGATAGCTCATTAAATTAGGGAGCAGACTTAAGTTGTGCTGTATATTATTAAATTTGATTTCTTATTTTTAAATATTTTTGAATCTTGTTCTAGTACATGAGATTCAAATTAAAAAATCGGGGAGAAAAAATCTGAATATCAATGTGCTTTCATTAAAAAAAGCTTTATAGTGCATTTAATTAAATTCCACTAGTTTTTTAGTGGATTAAATTCATCTTTTCTAACGATCTAGCATTCGAAAACAACAAAATTCAACCTTTTGGACTTTTCGCTCTTGGGCATGTGAAATTTTGGCATTTAGTGGGCTTTGATAAATTTTTGTTAGCTTAAGTTAATTGTAAATATTTATTGATATCTATAATTATTGAAACATTTTAAAATTACATATTTGGAATAGATATTACCTTTATAGTGTTGCAACGGGTTAATTTCGAAACTTCCAAATTCGATCGAGCATTTGTATTTTGAGCTAGAATACTCAATTCATAACTTCTCAAATAGGTTTATATTCCTTAATTACTGCATTCAGGATTAGCAAATTACGTTTTATTAGCATACTAATGTCCCAGGAGTTTCAAGTATCCCAGATACTTATCGAAAATTAGCTTTCTTATTTTTCATTTCATTTGAGCAACAGCAACACATTCCAGATATATTTCAATCAATAATGATAAATGTTTAACTCATATAATCATTTTAATAGCATGAACTTTATTATTCTATGCATTCTAATATTTTGCTTTTATGCCTTTAGTAATTTTTATCCTTGCAATTACATTTGTTATTGATTTAATAAATTTTTAACATCCCAGATGCTAATTTTGTACACTACTTGGAAATTGAGTTTCTATATTTGCTCAGTCAAGCTCTAGGGTATTTATTCATGCCAATGCTATTGCTTTAGGCTATAATGAATTTATATTAGTTCATTTGTTCATTTTCCACTTTGTTTCATCGATAGCTAATTTCCATTTCGATTTCGCTTATCGAATTTAAGCATTTTATGCTTCGTCAAACGGGTTTTTAATCATTCCAAATGATTAAATTAAGCAATTTTTATTGCATTTGTGAACGCTTTGACGAGTTTAAATGATACTTAATACATGTTTGCATTAATTTGTGATTTCATTGACTGAATAAAAATCTCTCTTCAAACTTCGCCACTTATTAATTTAACAATGCCACAAAATATTTTTACTATGCCAAATTAAAAAATTTTTGTTGTATATGAATTTATTAAATCAAATTTGGCCAATTCCATAATTTTGTACCACAATTTTAAATGAATTGTTATTATCGGATATGGCACTTTCGATATTGAGTGTTTACATCTCCAGCACAATTTTAGCTGTCCGTCAGTTTATTTCTGAACCAAATATGGCATTTTTGTTCGAAATAGAATCCAAATAGTTTTTTTAAGTATATCCAGCACCTCAAATGACCTTGAATGATTCTAAATCAATTATAGTTTCATCATAATTGACTTTGGTCGATTCAAACGTCTTTTTTCGACTTTATGTGATCAATTACAAAATGATTACATATTCGTAAAATTAACTTGCATATATCCTTTCAGTGTAGATACAAGTTATATACTATGGAAATTGTCTTTCTTTACATTTAATCGGTTCCAAAATCATCTCCATTCCCTTTCTCCGATTTCCAATCAACTTTCCAGATTGATTTATTTCATTTTGAATGAGTCACACGTTGGTTTATCCCCAATTGTTAATTAACGTATGGCCATTCTAGGGCCATATATTGTATTGAGCATTATGTTTAAGATATGTGTAACATTGCTAGCTCTCTAATTTGATATCAGTGCATTAATTTGGCATCCCTTGTGATCCAAAAATATTAAAACAATTATTTCTGATATGTTTTGACCACATATATACATTTCCAAATACTTAAGAATTTTCAAATATTTAACAATGATTTCTTGAGTGCATTAGCAGCTCATCTCGAATTGGGAGATGATAATTATGCAATTCAGTAAGTCCAGGGTATATTAATTTGTAAAGTTATTTAGTTTCTTTAATTTTTCTTTCCGACAAATCATTTCTCCGATTCACTTGAAGATTCATCAACTTAACAAACATAGTACATTCATTTTATATTCATTTCAGCAATCAGAGTATATTAACTCTCAGCTCAATTATTTTGAGCACAAATGAGCCATAGTTTTCGAAAATGAAAATTAGGCAAATTCTTAAAGAGTGATGTCAAGCCTTAAAATGGTAGCAGAATGATAATATAATACCTCCCCCAAGTTACACTCACAATTAACCAAAGTTTATGAGTGGGTAAGCTTAAAGTATCCATATTTCAACCTTGAACAAAATACTTATTACGTTTTAAGCATATATTAACAATGATAGCCTTTTTGAACCGAAATCACCTTTACGCATAGAAAACAACTCAGCAAGTATAACAATAATTTTGGAAATAAAATAAATTAATGCTACTACTAAATATAAAATATTACAACAAAATAGTTAGAGCGTCACCGTGAAACATCATACTGATGCAAGTAACTAGTCGTTCTTGCTGCCAGATCACCTTTACTCGCTAATCTAAGGCTATATTAATGGCATTCACTATATCCTTTGATTAAGGAATAATTAATTAATAGAGGAAAGTAGTAGTGTTGAAATTTATCTTTATTATTGCTCGAAATAGAATAATTAAAAGATAATAAAATCTGATCTATCCTTCCTAATGTAACCAGCAAGATTTTTGTGTATATAAAGGAGCTTTTGACATATATTAAGTAACACATTTAAATGTAGAATTTGAAAATATGCTCACTATGATTAATATAAAATTTGTAAAATATGTCTTTGAGAAGCTACACACATTTTTGGCTTAGCATTTTTACGGACTTTTAACTTGACATTCATTATAACTCGTAGCTACCGATAAGTTATAAACACGCTATAAGTCTATTAAGTTAGCCTTTATATCAAGCTGATGACATAATCAGACCCATAACTAGCTTGTGACTGATGTAGGTAGAAGCTTAAATGCAATTGTCAATGAATAGCCTGGTTTCCAGATTGACTTAAAAGTATTAACTACTTTAATTCTAGCACATCAACACATACTCACTAAGCTTATATCTGCACCGTATTCCAACATACTGAAACAATACGGACAATAACGAGTGGCTGTTATGTCAATTAAGCGAGTAGGCTCTGGTTATAATTAGGAAAATTCGGCGAAGGCTTAACAATATATTTATGTTAGGTATTTCTATCAAATTAGCCAAACTCTCACAATAACTTAAAGCAATATCATTGGCATGAATAAAGACCTTAGAGCTGAACTGAGCAAACATAGAAATTCAATTTCCAAGAAAATAGTGCGCAAATTTAACATCTGGGATGTTAAAAATTTGTGAAATGAGACACAAATGTAATTGCAAGGATAAAAATTACGGAAAACATAGCAAAACACTATAATGCATGAAATAATAAAGTTCATGCTATTAAAATGATTGTATGAGTTAACCATTTATCATTATTGATTGGAATGCATCTGGTAGGTAAAAAATTGCTGTTGCTCAAATGAAATGATACAAATATAAGAAAGTTAATTTTCGATAAGTGTCTGGGATACTTAAAGCTTCTGGGATATTAATATGCTAATAAAATGTAATTTGTTAATCCTGAATACAATAAGCATTATATATAGACCTATTCGAGAGATTTAGAATTAAGTTTTTTAACTCAAAAAAACGCTAACATGCCCTGTACCTACTAAAATACATAATTGCCATCTACCTATAACCAGTGCCTACTCGCCTGGTTACTACCACTCGTTATTGTCCGGCTTATCTCAACTTGGTGCAATACAGTGGACTTAGTGTTTTAGTGTTTAATCGAGTTTTTCGTGTAATGAAGGTTGTCAAGTCTGTCTAGCTCAGAATCTCCACCTTGACCATTGCAATAAAACTCTACCTACTTCAGCCACAAACTAGTTATGGGTATAAGAATGTTATTAGCTTGATATCAAGGTTAACTTAATAGCCCTATATCATGCTTATAACTTCGGTAGGTATGAGTTGTAATGAATGGCAAGTAAAAGTTTGTAAAAATAGCATTGATACAAAAATGTGCGTAACTTGGCACAGAGATATCGTATGAATCTAATATTTGAAGTAATAAATATAGTTTTATATTGTACATCTAACTGTAATACTTAAACTATTGTAAAGGTCTTTTAAGTAGTGGAAATCTGTTGCCTTTTAAGCAGTGAAAATCTCTTGCTTGTTACATTCCTCCCACCTTCATTTTGAGCATGTCCTCATGTTCCCTTCGTAGCCGTGTCATTAAAAGCTCTGATTATAATCATGCAACCTTTTAAACTTTCTTTTGGTTCCCCAGAGTCATCATCCGCATTAGTATCTTTCTACCTAATGAGATTTTCTTGCTTGAACTTACCATCTTTAAGTAGAATTTCTCCTTGCGAGTATTTTTTTCATTTTCCAACGTTTAATTGGGTTATCTTCGACACGAATTTCTAACTCGCTCGAGTTATCAATAGAGTTGGATTCTCCGTGGGCCGAGTTGGCTCCTTTCAGCTGAGATACATGAAATACTGGGTGTATTCTCATACCCTCCGGTAGTTCAAGTCTATATGCAACATCATAGATCTTTTTGGTGATTTTGTATGGCCCAACAAATCTTTGTTCAAGTGTTTTTAGCCCAAGTCCTGCACGGAAAGTGCAGGTTGACAATCATACATGCTGTCCTACCGAGAAATCTAAGTGTTTGCGGCCTTTATCTGCGTAAAACTTTTGCTTTGCACTTGCTTCAATCTGATTGTGTTTTGCAGCTTTCAACTCTTTCCTGATTATATCAGTGAATTCGTTAACTGAATCCACTTGACAATCGCGTGGTCTACCTGCCTTATCATGACTGTGAGGTGTATGGGGATGATTACCGTAGTTGAGGAAGAACGGAGAAGTCTTAGTACTGGATTGCGTTGCATTGTTATATGCAATTTCCATTAATGTAATAACTTCACCCCAATCATTTTGTCTACCACCCACAAATTCTCAGCATTTGTTCAAGTGTGCGAATGATACGCTCGGATTGGCCATCTGTTTGAGGATGATGTGAAGTAGATAGTGATATCTTGGTGCCTAAATATTCATGGAAAGCTTTCCAAAAGCTGCTGGTAAACCTTGCATCTCTATTGGATGTGATCTGTTCGGGTAAACCGTGTAACCTGAATATATTATCAATGTATAATTTGGCTGTTCCTTTAGCTGTCACGTGTTTGTTTGTCGGTATGAAATGTGCCATTTTGCTCAGTTTGTCTACAAAAGCAAGACAGGCATCACTACCATTGGCTGTTTGAGGCAGGTTGACAATAAAATCCATAGTCACACATTGCCATCTACGTTCTGGTGATGGTATTGGCTGTAATTGTAACAATTATAGTAATAATTATTAAGCATATCATATCATTTTAAACGTATTCTATTTTGCATGCATGCAAAATGACCTATCTAGAATAGTCTTTATTTCATTGCGGTATCTAAATAAAATACTGAACCGCGGACATCGAAATAGATGTAGGAATACGTGCAAATACTTAAATCCTTTTCAAAATATAATTGCATGCAAATATTTTATGCTTTCTCCCCTATATTTTTATGATGTTCATTTTATCTTATAACTTGAATCATTTTGATTTAATAATCAAATGTCAGAATATATACTTCAATAATTTTCAAACTTTTAAAATAACCTTCAATTACTTTAATTACATTACATAAGCCGAGAAGGGCTCAACGACGATTACGAGATAGGCAATTTTTATAAGGCCGTAGCCGAGCAGGGCTGGCGACAATTGCGAAATAGGCAATTGTTATATTGGTAGCAGCGCAAATTTGTGAGCTTATCTTTCTTCATTTTTATTCTTCAGCCCCCACGTTATTTTTCTTCTTTTTATTTCATCCTACCCCCCCTCCCCCCCCTAAACTTTTCTGAAATTTTCTTCTTCGTTAATAAGGCCTTCCCCCAGTTGACGTTACCCTTAGCCAAGTATCTTCTTTATTTAATAACTACCCTTGCTCTATTTTTTTATCAGATAATTACTTAATCTTCTGTTTTTTTTCAACTTTCCGCCCCAAAAAAAAAGTTTTCAAAATTTTTGAAAAATTTTGGAATTGGTCGAACTTTTCTCCTCATATATATATAAGTTCTTCTCCCAGTTGGCTTTCCCACTTTTTTCGAATGTCTTTTAATTAAATAGGCTTAAATTCCCTGCTTTCACGCCATAATATTTCTCTTTATTCTTTTCTATAGACTTTCCCGAGAAATAATATCAAAATTCCAAACATCTTTTTTCTATCGGTCAAGCCATCCTCCTTCTTCACCACATCTCCCAAGGACCCCTATTTATTGTTTTATACGCTTAGCATATCCAGAATGTTGTATAATACTCCCCCACACTCGAATAAACACACAAAATTGTCGGAGTATACCAGGGAAGAACGACATGAGAGATACTCCTCACCTCGAGTGAAGACCGAGCAGACAAGATACCCTTCAATGAACTCTACTCAGTACTATGACCCATCCGAATCTTTCTTTAGAACAAATGTTTATACTGTGAGTGATACTGGTACACCTATTTTTACTGGTCAATACCGAGCAGGCCCCGGTGGTATCAAGGAGTGCATCAGCAACGTTACTTCGGGACTGCTCCTCAATCAATGACAGAACCCGTAACAGAAGAAATGCAGCAACAAGAGTTACTAA